>OX377205.1:13819741-13868339 GCA_947396885.1 Heligmosomoides polygyrus polygyrus
CATTTTTGAATTTCGAAAAAGGAACCGAGTTATGATCATTTTTATGAAATGACTCCAGTGTCGACGGTGCAGAGTCTACGAACAGTTCTTCACAAATTTGATCATAACTCCGTTCGCTCTTGTTTTCAAAAAGCTATTAAATCTTTTAAAATTCGAAAAACTTACCGCGATATAATTATTTATACAAAATCACTTCAATTTTTTTCGCTCAAAAATCGAAGGCCTCAGCCCCGTATGAAGATCTACTTATTGAAAACAGATTTTTATACTATTTAAAGGCCCTTTTCTTCTGGTTTCTAAAAATCCCTTGGCTTTTTCAAATTTTGGAAACTTACCGAGTTATAGTCATTTTTGTGAACGTCGAATTTCGTCGCTCCCATGACGTCGGTGCATATCGACCAGTGGTCGATCCAATCTATTCGTTTCAGAAAACCATGATTTTTACACTGTTGAACAAGACCTGTTAATTTTTGTGGCAAGATTTCAACTGTGTGCGCGATCTGGTTCAGGTAAAAAATTATTTTTCATGAAACATGAGAATTTGCTAATCGATCTTCCCTGATCATATCGGAGATCACTGCGAAGAAGCTTAGTTTTTGATTGTATATTAGCAATTGACAATTCAAATTTTATAGACGGCAATTTAGGACGTAGATTCGCTCGTTCAGGCAGAAAACTGTCGCGTCCGTGACTTCCTGAAAAAAAAAACTGAAAAATGGAAACTTCTCATTGACTCCAAATCTAGTGCAGAAAATCTTTATTTTTAACGAGTTATACAATCATTGTTTGAAACTTTTTTATATTAATTTTTACAACTTCGCGGGACGAAGGAGAGACTGCACACCTTCGTAAGCATTCCTGGAAAAAACAAGACAAAAAAATTAAGAATTAAAAACATCACCTAAAAACCCGAAGAATAAGAGAGAATCCTCTGCCAAAACCGGAAGAGCACGATCCCCCCCCCCCTCCAGACGAGGCCACAGTACGACCCCCCCCCCTTAGATTCCCGAACCTCAAGCTTGACCCTGCTCGGGCATTCGCATCACGTGTCCTGTGAGGCTAGACGTCTTTGTGCGATTAATGCAGAAAGACTACTTGATTCGCTCCGGTTTAGGATTTCACAGTGTTAGTCACACGGTCTGCATATCGTACTCTCAATATCCGTCGAAGACATCTCTGGTGGAAGGCGTGTAGCTTTTTGGCGACATAGACATGGACATGGCCCATGTCTCACTCGCGTAGGCAACAATCGGGACTACAATTGAGTTGTGAAGCCGCAGCTTTATCTTCGACGCGATTGACGGTAAGCTCTAGATTGGACCAAGCTTTCGAAACACAGATGCAGCCTTCACAATCCTCGTTAGTATTTCTGATTCCGCATTCCCGTCGCATGACACGGTACTTCCAAGATATTTGAACTTCTGGACAGTTTCAAGCTGTGATGTCTCGACGTTGATATCTACGTTCATCATATCTGTTCTCCCTATGCTCATCACTTTCGATTTGTCCGGGTTTAATCGTAGTCCAATTTTCTTGGCTTCGTTCGCGAGGTTTGTAGTCGCCTGCTGCAGTAAATCGTTGTTCTCGGCTATGATGGCTACATCGTCTGCGAAATCGAGGTCTGTTAAGCGGTGTGTCCTGCTCCATTTGATACCCGTTTCATCACATTTCATGGATTTTCTCATAACGAAGTCCAGCGCAACATTGAACAGAAGGGGGGAGAGTACACATCCTTGTCTTACTCCATTAACAACTTCGAAGAATGTCGTGTGCATTGCATTCGTTCTGACGCAACAGGAGGAATTCTTGTACAGCTTCTTGAAGATTTCCACAAAAGGCAGGGGTATACCGTAAATCCTTACAACAGAAGAGCGCTAATAATTTTCTGATCATGCACGATGCAGCAACGAGCTGGAACAAATGCGACATTCAGCCGTGTGCCTACTCTATTATAAGCATGATGTAGTTTTTAGAAAACTAAAAGCAAAGCTCTATAAGCTCACTATGAGGCGAAGACCCAGCTATGAGTAGAAAAGAGTAGGGATGTGGGACGACCTGTCGGAAAGCGGCGCGGGCAAGACGCGAGAGAGTGCCTTCGGAGCCAGTTTGCGTTGACTCGCGCCAAGACACCCGCCGTGATGAGCCGGGGTAGTAGCCCTCGCTGCGGACGCGATGGTCACCTGGCCAACCACGGGAACTCACAAATTGGCCAGATTTGGTGTTGATTACAGTCGATAGAGAGCTGGGAGGCTCAGACGGCTTGCAGCGGCATTCGAAAGGTTCATACTGGTGACGATCCTACCGTCTCCTGTATCAGAATTTCGAGCTCTAATGAGCGAGCTAGAGAATGGTCCTGCCTTAACAACCCAAGGCGAATGTTTCAGGCGTTGTCTATTTTTCGCTAAATATCAGATTTTATTTATGTCAGAAACTACAAGGCATGCTTCCAGGATAAAATTGCACGAAAAATCCAATTAGATAGACCGTATACCTTTTAACAGAAGTAAACGTATTAGATTCAACATATAATATATCTCTTAACTATTTAGTAAATGAAGTTTCTTTTGAACTTTATGATGCACAACATCATATCTTTTGAGACTAAGACTGAATAGGTTGCTCACCAAACCTAATGTTCACCGAGAAAACGATCTTCCCAGCGGCCTCTTACTGTTTATCGTTTCGAATTCTTCATGTATTGTAACGGCTCCATCAAACGCGACTTATCCCTTAAATCTGCATTTCTTAACCGAGCAGCCATTGTTGATGTAAGTTCGACCTCAGAAAACATCCTTCAAAAGCGAGATGGGTCGACTGCATCGAAGAAAATGTTGCCTTTTGTCAAGCCAGATTTTAGTTGCGTAACATTATGCTGGCAGTACATACTCGTTGAAGACCGTGGCGCGGAGGTCAGGGTCTCCTATCTGGTGATCACTTCTCGCGCCGAACTGAAGAAAGCTGTCCATGCTGCGCGCTTCCTGCGAGATATTTCGGAAGTTAGGTCGTTCATCATATTCAGCTCTCTTCGCAGGTAGACGTAGAAATCCACTTGCTGTAGAGTGTGATAGATAGATATAGATATAAATGGATGGATAGATAGATACTCCTTTTAGGCTAACAACGTATGCACTCTAGCCAGAGCCAGCTGGTGTGACACTACGTTCTAACAAAATAGAGAACGTAGTTGGGGCTGCTAATTGCCATAGAGATACGCATGTGATTACGAAGTTTTCCCAAATCTTTACTGCATGACAAATGCATAAATCCAAACAATACCTGCTACAAAGTGTCATCCAGAGAGATTATGACGAATCTCGCGTAACTCCAACAATAAGGAACTTCTGTGGAATATAAAAATGCAAGCAGACAAGACAGGGGTTTTTTAACAGATCGTGAGAATATCTTAGCACACGTAGGTTAAATACGAACACGGCAAAAACGAAGTAATTGTAGTAACAGCGTTTGGACTCAGGGATATCGTTACTTAGACAATCGAGTTAGTCAACAACCTAAGGGGAAAGTGAACAACGAAACAAACGAAGAAAACAAGCATCGTCTTTATAATAAGGTCCAATCTTTGCGCGAGTGAAGCTATTAGGATGTTTGGACAAATGAAAGTTTTGCTTACTATTAGGCTGTCGCAAAATTAATCTCAGAAACGCACCGCTCAATTCAAACGGGGACGTATTGATATAGGGAGCTTAAATACAACTCTATTAATCGACGTAAAAACCACCAGACTCTATACATTTCTGCCAAGGAAGAGGTAATGAATCTAATCCTTTACAATAAAAACTAAGATCACAGAAATCAACGAAGTCAAGGAGGGCACATTCAACATCAGCCAATTAGTGAATTGTTCCCGACACAAAGACTCAAGAGCTTGGATGAACCTCGATACCTAAATGGGTCAATTTTCGCCTAATGATTTGTGAGGTGTGCGGCCTTGCGTTGTCCTGCAATGAGAGCGCCTCCCCCTCTATTTACCACTGCCGGCCACAGGTTTTGTAACTTTTCATACATTTGGTCTAAATCACAGACTAAGACTCTGCTCTAACTGGATTGCGCCCTTACAACACCACCACAAAGTAAGCATAACTTTTTCAGGGTGAAGGTCGGGTTTAGGAAAGGATGTTAGAGCGTCCATATCAACCCAGACAAATCCCTGCTTCCTATTATCATAAAGAACCCATTTTTCATCTATTGTTAGTTACGACTTACAAAAGGCTCCTTTTTACAGTGAACTAGCAGGTTGGAGCAGGTGTCAAAACGTGCGAGATCGGTCCGCTCGTATAGGGCACCCACTTCAACATCATCTTCACCTTGCCGATTCTCGCCAAATATCTTGCTACCGTACTATGATGTACCCCAAAGTCCTCTGCTAACGTTCGTGGATTCCACTCTAGATTTGCTTCAACGGCTCTCCTTAAAACTTCATCGACAGGCACGACTTTGTCCCGCGACCAGGTTTTTCTTGGAGACCAGAATCGCCAGAAGCGAATTTTTCGAAGCAGAGTCTCACCGTTCGTCCAGAAGGACCCTCGAAAAGGTCGGCGAGAAAGATTAGGCCGACATACAGGTACGTTTTTTGAAAGAGCAGGAGAAAGCCTACCGAGTGGTATGTGTGGCTTTCCCTGAGATGAAATGTTTTACGGTAAAAAAAAATTATTTATTTAAGCACAAGCGCTCCGTCACACCTATCGGCGTACCTCGCACTTGCGCGCTTCGCGCGATGCTGCAGTATCACTAAGCTTAGGGTCTATGTCATACAACCGCTCACCCCGAGCGAAGCCTAATGATATGCTCCCATATCGATCGCGCGAAGCGATGAGCCGATATGGGAGCCTATCATTAGGCTTCGCTCGGTGTGGGCGATGGTACGAAATAGACCTAGGAGAACCAGATCTAGCAGTAGAAAAGGCTATATTTGAATACACTAGCGCCAAGTTGACTGCAGACACCTTCACTATTCGCCCTCAAACGGTCAACCTCAGGCAAAAATCGACATTTTCGATACGCCTGATCGATTTTAGTCGCACGAAAAGCCTTTTTCTCAGAATCGAAGATTCCCACCGCTTCTAGCCCTATGTTCAACTGAATTTTTTTCCACGCGGGACCGCTACAGCAGTGTTCCCCACTGCTTGTCCCCCTCACTGGAACTCATCCCCTATTAGTAGTTCTGGTCCAGCACTACTGGTACCCCTGACTGGACTTGGTCCCCATTACTGGTGCTGGTTCTCGTCAATGAACCCCCTTTAGCAGACGACGTGTTCGGCACGTCTTCTGAATCACCAGGCACGTTGAGCGACGTGTTCGGCACGTTTTTCTGAATCCCCGGCCGATTGGAAGACGTTTGTGTGTTTTCCACTATCTTGGAGCCCCTTAATTTGCGCCCCGTAGTTTTCTACTATTTTCCCCATTCTTTCGCCGATCGATAGCCGCTAGTGGAATATTATATAGTATGGCCTAGACTACCCCTAGGATCGAAGTTTTGCACCACCTGGACGACTTCAGATTCGTTTTGAGCGCCATAGATTACCCCCAGGTTAAAGTTTCGAACCGCCTGAACGGCATTGACAAAAAATCGACATCTTGATCAATATCGATTGTTGGCGATCGACACTTCAAAAACAAACTTCAGATTCGTGTTCAGCGACCTCGGTTACCCCCAGGGCTAAAATTCCCAAACACGTAGAAGACCTCTGGATATTTTCGCTATTTTCGCGAGACGTAATTTTCATTACGTTTCGCGAAAATAGCGACCATAAGAGACCACTGGGACGACCGCCAACGCGATGGGCAGACTCATTCTCCAGATCTTTCAGAGAGCGGAGTCTGCCTCACTGGATGCAAGCAGCCAGAGATCGAGCGGTCTGGAAGAGTTGTGGTCCCCGCTGAGAAGACGACAAAAGGACCATCAAAGTATCAAAGTAAGTAAGTAATTTTCATTCCCCTATTTTCCCCCGAATTTGTGACTAATTTATGACTCATCGCTTAGCCGAGTCTTATATAGTGTAATGATGATGGTGATGGTGATAGCGTGCTGCGCACGTGAAGAACACGCTATCGTCATTATCATTTAACACCCAATCTGATAGATTGAATCTAAGAGAAAATCGATAATATCGATCGATAGTGATTCATTTTGACCTGGCTCATTCTGCGTTTTCAGCGACCTCGATTACCCCAGGGCTGAAGTTCTCCGCACACAAGTAGAAGACATCTGGATATTTTCGCAATTTTAATATTTTTCGCCCGTAATTCCCCCCTCTCCCCTTTTATTTTATGACTAGTTTATAACTGATCGCTTAGCGGATTATTATATAGTATGACCGGACGTTCAGCGGCATAGCGGCCGCCAAACGTCTGGTTTCGGGCTTCGCCCAAAAACCCCGAGAATAGAACAACCCCAATAGTCCTCCATTCTCCTTTACGCTTTCGCACTTTTATTAAGTAAAAAAAAACGGTTTTACTATATAGATTAGTGCAGCGAGAAATGATAGAACAGAATCTTCACTACTCCTATGAATCCCATCCACCCTCTATCGCACGTCCCCGATTTAATCTCAGAAGTTCCCGTTCCTTACGTAACGATAAACAGGTTATGAGAGTCCCAATCCAAAGTGTTTAATCTGCAGAAACATAATAAGATTAATCGGTATTGGTCGACAGATCGACACGTTTGCTGTCCGAATGATTCTCCACCGAATCCCATAGCCATTCTCTCTACCTCTTCCCCCACCCCCTAATACCTCCATACCTATGTGCTGGTAAAGAAACGGAGTGGAGGTCAAGCACACACATGTCACACTGAGTCCCGACTCACGTATCACCACGTTGCCACGGTGTCTATGACACACCTTGTGCATCCCAACACAAGTGCGACGAGATCTGTGACCTGCCTTCAGAAATCCAACGCGCATTGGGCGATTTGAGGGAAAATACTGATCTCCCTTATTCCCCCTCCTCCGCTAGTGGTCCCCATTTGCTGATCCGCTCATCACTGGCACCCTCCTTCTCGTCAGCCTTACCCGGAATCCCTACGCACGTTGGACGACGTCTTCAGCACGTGTTTTTAATTCCTACCCACGTTGGGCGACGTCTTCGACGTGTCTTCTGATTCCCTACGCACGTTGGACGACGTCTGCGGCACTTCTTCTAAACCCCTACGCTCTGTGCTTGATCCCCATTCATATACTATGCGTTGCCCGCTGAACATCGTAGACTATCGTAGACTTGGACGATCCGATGCTAAGAATATAGTTTGCAAGCAAATTCCCAAGCTGAAAGAAAACACGTCTGGCATAAGCCGCACTGTCGTAGTCATCCCTTTTTTCGTCGCGAGTCCCCGTGACTGACAACGTGTCCCACGGATTAAGGCCTATGTTATACTTTGGCGACGCTGCTGTCGGCGACGTCCACGACAGTGTTGTGCACTTGTTGACGCAGTGCGTAGCAGCCCACGCAACACTGTCGCCGACAACAGCGTCGCCAAGGTGTAGCGTAGGCCTAAGTGAATTATGTATACTAAGATTATACCTCGAAACAGAGATTAATTTTGCGGCAGCCTAATACAACGCACATGTAAATGTCAATCACGTGTAGAACAAACAGTAATAAAGAGGATACAATAAAATTTCTCTTGGTGATACATAGGAAAGGACAGTCATTCAATTTTCATGGATGATTTAAGGGAAACGAATCATCGTAAGGTCAAAAAGTACATAATCATGCATTTTCATTCATTCAACAGCAAGCAGCACTGTAGAGTAGAAAGTAGAAGAGTAGAAGAGTAGAAATAAAACAAGCCATTTCATTGGATAGGAGGACGATGGAGGATGCAGTTTGCACAGAACTCCTATTTTTCAAGGCAGGACAAATACGGCCTTAATCCTCATATTTATTTAAAAAGTAATGTGAACCATACGTGGGATACCCAGCTCAGCTCCTCTTGCTGCACATGAAGTCTATGTATTGCAGATTAAAGGAAAATCCGTCTACCAACAGAAGCAAAGCAGGAGAAATAATGATCGACGATACTAAGTTGATGGCTATAGGCGCGTTGGATCCTAAAATATGGTAACTACCTATTGGAAGAACCACACTGTTTGCTTTACAGAAAATGTTCCTGCCTATTTACTCATCAGCGGATCCAAGCCCTTAAAATCTATTGCATATAGGAATATATGTAGGAATGCCTCTTTTATTGAAGCTCTGACTTCAGATGAGTCAAGAAGTCTGTGCACGTATATGCGGAGTACTTACTGAACAATTTCACTCTGTAGCGTCCATATCCCACATAATTCTCTCAAAAACAATGATTCAGGTTCACACCTGAACATTTATCTGAAGAGCGTCGCTGAGGGGCAGGACTGGTGCCATTCTCAGATGTAGTCCACCCCCAGAAGATCTGAATTGTTTGTCCTCATATTTTTTGACAACATCAATTATCTTGCGCACTCTCCATCGTTCAAAATCATTAGCGGCACGATGTCTTATGGCCTCAATACGATAAAGACCATAGTCTGAAATGCAAGATAAACATGAGGATCGTGACAGAAACCTTACAACGCAAGCACGTTAGCTCGTGGCACTTACCTTTGTCTTTAAATATATTATACTTGTCCAAAACGACTTCAAGGCGGTTACTCCATACAATAGTACGTTGTTGTTCATCCGTACAACCAATAAACTCCACGATTATTTCGATCTAAAAACAGCACCATCTTAGTTCTGGTCTTACCTTACGGGATTGTTCACGCCCTTATAGTGCCGCTCACGTCGCATTCACATGTAATCATGTGCTACGAGTTACGCAAGGACCTACCTGTGGCCAGTAACGTATATTGGCAGCGTAGAACCGCTATAAGTCCCAGTTACGACCCTCATAATATAATATTAGGTCATTGCATATGAAATGATCATTTTGACTGAAAACGTAGACAGACCATAACTTTGTTTGGAAGCAATTTTATTAATCGAAATAAACACCATTACAATTAACACACTTTTCCCAACGCGTCGATTGTTTAGACATTCCATCTTTGCAAAAATCAGAACCACGATTGTAAATAAAACATAAGTCGTTTTCGACATCATCCTGGTTGCTGAATTTTTTTATCCTTCACGTGATGATCTAAATGCTTGAGAAAATGAAAATCGGCAGGGAACAGATTTGTTGAATAGCTTAATGTGGCAGAGTTTCGTATCCCGATTGATCCTGTTTCTCGACAACAATTTGTGAAACGTGCGGACACGCCTGTTATGTAGTAGGAATGAGCCTATTCGATTGACCAAAGCCAACTGTTTTACAAGCAACTTCTAGGGCATCACATCAATTTCGGCACAGCGCTTCTCCGCTGTGATAGCCCCTCCAGTCTTCAAGAACTTCTGATGGACTACACCAGCCATTGTCCAACACATGTCACCTGGTCTTCTTCAGAAGGACACTTGGTTTCGGCATCTCCTTGCGACTCTCATTCTTGTCCAGCCATTGTGCAGAGCGATGACGATTGTTACAAAGAATCCACCCTTCGTCGCATTTCATGATCCCGTCCAAAAAAGGTTCCCTGTTAGATTGCACAGCCTTGACGAAACACAGGTGTCGTAGCGCTCCAGCATCTGACCGGCGGTCAGTTCGAGCGGGATCCATTTGGCCAATTTCCTTACTTTTCAAATGGCACTATGGCACTAAAGTGGCGACCGATAGTGCTGCTGTTAACGTCGAAATGCTGCGCTAGTTCTCTAACAGTTTGCCGAGGATCCACTTCCACCATGGCTTTGAGTTAGTCGTCGTTAAGAAGTGACAGCGGCCTACCTCGGTGTTCATTCACTTTAATCTCCAGATCGAAACCTTTCGAACCAGTGGCAAATTGTGCGCTCCCTAGCGAAATCTTCCCCAAATGCAGCGCTGACGTTACGAGCTGCGGCTGTGGCAATGTGTCCACTTTCCCATCCATATAAGTAGATATTCAGGTATGCTATGCTATGCCCAAATATCACGCTGATCCATACTGTAAAAACGACGCAAAAAACTCGGCAATAGGCAATTATGTCACAAAAGCTATCAATGGTAAGAGAGCGGGGGATTATGTGCTTTCAGGAACTATATAACATTCTTAGCCACGAAAAAATCGACAGAAATTGACATAGCAAAATCGGCCATTTCATATGCAACGACCTAATAATAGAACATTCAGGATCTATCCTAGTCCGGGGGAGCCACATAACTAAAATGTAGGTAATAGAATGAATTGAGACTTACCGAGCGGCCCCTAGAGAACGAGTTGGGACCTAAAATAAACCAAAAACGAACGAACAAACAAAAAAAATCGCCGCGGTATATAACCGTCTCGGTGGGCAAAGAGCGACGGGATGGAAGCATGCCACGTGCTGACCGCCGGCTGACATGTTATAACCAGGATCTAACATGGCGAGGGCATGAAGCCGCATGCCGCGTGTTGACCGCCGCCTGACGTATTATAACCAGGATCTAACATGGTGAGGCGGGCACACAACTTTGCCTGCTTACAACCGCAACAAATGTAATTTTTTCGTTTTTTTTCTTTGTGACTTTTCTTGTTTAGGGTCCTATGTTGTTCTGTAGAGCCCGCTCGGTAAGTCTTAAGTGAATTTGTTACATATAATACTTTTTACTTATGTGCCCCCCCCGGACTAGGATAGATCCGAACATTCATATCGTGGGAAGAATGGGGATTGTGCGCATTCTTCCTTCATTCCACTAGCACGCCCAGAACCAACCATTTTGCTTGATCGAGAGTCTGGTGATGATCTAGGAAATTTCGAAGACTGCTATACTTCGAAGCTTGGAGCGAGAATTCCACTCCACGAGGTAGGTAAAGGAACAGTTGCTGCGCCGCAGCATCTATTTCGAGGTGTAAAGGTAATCATAGTTAAGGACAGAGTGTTACACTGCGTTAGTTAGAGTGGAGGGTTAAGATAACAGATTTGTTCAAACTAGGCCTAAGAGGGTTTTTTAAGGAGTCACTGAACACTATGGGCAAGGTAGGGAAAAAGGAATGGGAAACTAGGCAGGGAAATACCATTTTCTGCTAGCTCTCCCCCAAATTAACCGCACCCTTTGGCGGAGTTAAGGCCCTCACACACTTCTGCGGCAACGCCGCTACCCTATCCTTAACCATAGGGCAGGGACGAAGAGTTCGCCTCGGCATAGGCGACGCCGCACAGAGGCGATAATGATGTGAATCATTGTTGCCGTCGCGCGGCGCGGGCAGAGACTGTCTGCGCTCTAGCAACCCATTGACGACCGCGCGTGCCGATTTCGGCTCGCAGTTATTCGGTCGCGTGGAACCGCGCGGGCCGATTTCCGCGGTTATAAAACTGTTCGCTACGGCCCATTTCTAGCTTTTTCATAGTTTACGGGTTTTCATTAGATATGTTGGATCCTAGAAATGCTACTGCACTGTGGTCCGGCAGTCGTTTACTTCTATGCGCTGGTAAAAACAAATAATCACACTGCACACTATTCAAACTTCACAAAGATCGGCACTGTTCACAAACAGCTATTCTCATCTTGTAGGAATGGTCATGCAGGGAAGTAACTAGTCACATCCCTTGTAAAATTTTTGAAAACAATTGTTTTCAGAAATTGTTGAATTGTTTACCGCATGTTTTTAACGCGGAAATTCGCCAATAAGTTCCGGTAAATTCGATAAACCCGTTAATTTTTTAAATTTAATATTTCCTCAAAAACAACTAGTTTTATGCAGCGGTGATGTAAAAAACGAAAAGCTTTTCACCAAAACATCATCACGTTCAGAAAAACCACATCATTTCCGTGTGTTAATATTGCTGCGCCAAACAAGGTTGTTAGGTGGACCAGTTTATTGAGCGGCTTAAGTTTCAACCCGTCTTCAAAGGACTAAAAGTGGTTCAACACTTTAGATTTGTCACTTCTGACCAAACGCCTCCTCACGCCCCCACCTCCCCCACCCCTTCCGATATCGTCCTAAGTGCCAAAACGAAAAACTCCAACGCATGAAAAATAAAGTCACCCCTGATCCACCGTTGAAACGGAGCGACATCGCTACCGCTGACGTTAGTTGCCGAGTGGTGACTGAGACATACTGTGTTATTCCGCACTGACTATACTGAGTATACCAGTTTCATTCTTAAGGACACAGATGCCACCACCGGTCGTTCTATAGCTCACAGTGCGAAAGAAAAGGCAAGAAATCACTAGTGAAGGAGGGAAATCACTCATTTCGACTACTCAGTACTGGATTTCTTGCGAAAATCCCGAATGCTTCCAACGCTTTCCTGGACGAAATGTCGGTCTCATACGTCAGAATCATGCACTTAACGTCAAAGTCGGTTCCACCATACCCCTCAACCCTGTGCCTTTTACTAGCCCCTTGTTCCTTAATGCGTACTGCCAGAACCCTTACAGTCTCCCCGATGTATAACTGATTGCAAGCCCCACTTTCAAGTCGATGTACTGCACCGACCTTAGCGCAATCTCCCAACTTATTGTAGGGACATACAACACAGTCCTCTGATGTGCACTACCTATCGTGGAATCTATTTCGGACTAGCTGCTTCTTGATGTTGTCATTCGGGATGTTTACAAGCACAACATTATCTTCTAACTCAGCCCGAGCTATGCTCCGCTATATGGCAGAAGTGATATTATCAGAAATAAAAGGAAGGTAAGGGGGTATACGATCTCGGCATGTTACGTTGCGTTGCACAGGACGAACCCTTTGGTGGTGTTGTGGTACCACATAACCATTTTGGCAAGCGATTTTGGAGGCTAAACTTAATGACTCTTGTCGTTCTTCGGAGCCTGTGCATACATCACATGCAGTTCTGAACATGTTCCTCACAACTGAGCGTTTAACATCTGTAGGATGTGCATAAGTTGCATGGACCAAAATATTCTTAGAGCTTGCTTTGCGGTACCACTTCATCCTGACGATGCCACCTGATATACTAATTTGCGTGTTTAGATAAGGTAGCCTCCCGTTCTTGGGGGTTTCCCTCGCAACCTTAATGTATTGCAATTGATGATTCAGTAGATTGAAACAAAACACTCATTCATTTCTGACTATGTTGATGCTACACTAAAACAACTGCAATACATCAAAGAAAGACGTTCTAGAACTGGTTGTTTTATTTTGCTCATAAAGCAAACGGCAAGAACTGGAGCAAGTCGTTGATCCATGGCTAAACCTCGCATTTGTGAAAAATATCTATCTGACCATTTGAAAATATTACAACTTAGGGGTACTATTGTACTTATGGTGCCCACTTAATCTTGTTCAAAATAGGTCTACTGGGGGTAATCTGCCATGGAAAGAACGAATATCATAGACGTTTTTTGCGGAAATGCTTTATGAGCCCGTTACATTAAGTTCATATTGCCTAGGCCTTGCGAAATAGCGCGCGCTGGTGAGAGACGCAGAGACACCGCCTCCTACCAGCACGCAATCGCGATCGTCTCCCGCGGGGGGAGGGGGGTCAGCGTGCAGGCGCGGCGACTAGCTGCATACAGCGAATGCAAATGCAGCCCTATTTCCTCTTTTTGATTACAGATCCGTGTCATATTTGTTTTCATATTGTAAGAGCCTAGGAAATCCTCCAATAAATGTGCAATCGATACGCAAGGCGTGGCTCAAGCTTAACGGAAATCTCAGTATATGATTACAGGAGGCGGAGCACGATCGGAGGACGAGCGACGAGCTACAAGGGGATTCGAGCTTGAGGATGCTGAGGACTGGTCGACCTGTCTCCCTGCCAGCCTCGCCCGCACCCTTCCGCTGGACGACTCCTTGCCCACCGATTGTGTGCCTTATACATGTGGACTGTACTACCATAAATGTGCATATCTCACTCGTGTCCACCTCTTGAACTGGTGCCTATAACTGGTAGCAGCGAGACGATGCCATCAGGCAGGGATCAGGACAGGCCATCTACAACATCCTTGCACTTTTTGCGGCCCTGCTGGGCATCTTCCTGAATCAACGGTGGCCACATTGGTTCTGAGACGCCAGCAGCCGTCGTAGTCGTCCTTTGGCTCACTTTCTTAATCGTAGGTACCTACTCGAACGAATTCAGCTTTGCATACTCTCCAGATAGCTCTCCTGTACTGCATTCTCTTTCCTTCGCCCGCTGCTTCTCGCCGTTGGAAACTCTCCAAGAGCTTTTGCGTCTCGAGGCGCGTCGCCCGTACGGCATGCGCAGGGTGACTCAGCGCGCGGCGCTTTGTTTCTGTTTGGTCCGTCCTCCGGCAGGCGTAAAGTTTCAGCTTCTTCATCGATCGAATCGAGTAACCGTTTCCATTTTCTGTTAGTAGCCTAGAATCGTGTCTGTTCGTTGTCTCCGGAGACCTGATGGTCAGCCTCTTGAATCAAATCAGCTGGTTTCCTATTGTTCGGAATGTATTGGCGCCATGTATTTGTTCGTTTCATGGAATGCGAAAAGTCCGACGGTTTACGAATAGTAGAAGTCCCGACGGAGGTCCCTGGTTCCCGTCGAAGTTGGTAATCGCGCGCGAACAGTTGTGTTAAGATGTTGAATAAGAGGCAGATGTAGTGTCGGACTGTGGTACCAGGTGAGGTAAGCTCACATAGCAGTGTTACGGTTTTGGAACCACTTTCTTTTTTCTCAACATTTTTCCCTATTCTTCCTTCCCTTAAGATTAACGTTTTCCCTATATTTCCACTTCGGCTCTGATCTGCGAACCGTCGCATGGGTTCTTTTTCTGCTATAGGCATTGTTTCCCTCCTGTTTTACTTTCTCGGTAGGTCTTTAAGTCGGACTTGGACGTTTTCTTCTTCCTTAGTTCGTGCTCATTTGTGGGTTCGACTTTCCTCCGTTAGTATATCCAATGCTATCTCTTCATTATCTTTGCGAATATCAACATCTGCTGCCTCCCACCACATTTTCACATTCCTTCACTCTCGCGTCCCTATGTTTTGATTCCCTAGCCTATATTGTCTTTTCTCGATTATCGCAAGCAACAACATTCACATCTTCTCATCCATACCCCGCATTCTTTCAATCCAACGTTTCTATGTTTTGTTTTCGGGCCTGCTTGCTTTGAGATTTCCCTCCTATCAATCCTTGATCGACAACCCACCTCGCATACATATACTCATCCCTTCCAATGGTCGCCACCCACTGTGGCTCACACTGTTTGCTACTGCTCACTTGTCTGCTACTGCTTTCTATGCCGGTACTTACACGAAGTACCACTAAGTCCTCACTTGGGGCTGTTGCCCAACATCCTGAACCGAAACTTAAGCCTATTCTCCGGCTTCACACAACCTTCAGGAGTCCCTTGAAGGACTTGACGATGAGGCCGTTGTACAGAGACACGATGTCAAGTTGCTTCGGGACCCCACTTCTTCGGCAATCGCCCATGTATGGACAGATACTCAGGCTACCACGGAAAGGCTCACCCGTAAGATCAACGAGAGCAACGTCGCTCTCACAGAGAAACTCGACTCGATGAGTCCTTTATGGCGCTTGGTCAACGGCTCGACAATATCCTTACTGTCGCTATGCTCCAGCAGGGCATGGTTCAGACTAAGGTGGCTCCATTCTCTGGCGCCGCCGATTCGGACCCACAATTCGCCATGTGGCTTCGGCGACTTCAGGACGTGATGCAGCTTAGAGCTGTTCTCTTTACTGACGAGCAGCGTGCTCGCTTCCTCATCAGTCATCTCGAAGGTGTAGCTAGAGAAAGGGTGGAAGAATTGCCACCAGAAGATCGTAAGAATTTTGCTTCGCTCGGTTCCCCTCTCACTTCCTTCTTTGAAAATCCTCAGCATCGGGATGCTGCAAAACAGAAACTCTGCTCGTGCCGTCAAGAACCAGGGGAGTCAGTTGCTACCTTCGCCAATAGGATCCTGAATTTGGTGCGGTCAGCCACCAGCGACCAGGATGCTACCTCTCAGAAAGATCGGGCCATGGACGAATTCATGGCTCGCCTGAGAAGCGACATTCGGTATTTCGTTATTTTAGACAACCCGGTCTTTTTTGAAGACGCAGTTTCCACAGCTCAGGTGGTAGAGCAGCTTCTCACCGAAGTGGCGGAGGAACTTTTGATCAACCCCATCATCATGCCACTATCGGACTCCGTCGAACCTTCAGCTCGCTTCTCATCAGCCTGTTCGTCACGCATCCACCGCCTTCTTCGACGCTTCCAGACGTGCGTTTCTTCTTCTTCGATGTTTAGCTATTACTTCTCACCACGCTCAGTTGTTCACGCGAGAACTGGCTCTGCCCGAAGAGTAAACCAGCAACCCTCGTTTTCCTTCCCGATTCGTACTACAGTTCTGGGCTGTTGCCCATTCTTCAAACACCACTAGAACGCCCTTCGCTTTCTCGTTCCTTTGGAATTTTTCTTTTTTTCGACATTTGGGTATTCGCTTGTTGCTGCGTCGTCTCTGGCCTCGTCCATAGGTCACTCATTCTTCGGTACGGCCATTACGGTCGCCCACGCCGTTATGACCCACTGCGTCCTCATCTTTGGTGTAATGATCAAACTAGTGACGGATAACGCTTCGTATCTAAAAGGAGACCTCTTAACAGAACTAGGCCGACTTCTTCGAATTAATCATTACTTTACCACTCCATATCACCACGAAGGTAATGGCCCCTGCGAGCGCGTCTTTGCCACTTTTCAAGAGATGCTCCGCACGTACATTCGTGAAGACCAAAGTGATTGGGATTTGTATCTGCCAAGTTGCACTTTCGCGTACAACACCTTCACCCATAGCAGCACCAACGAATCGCCGTTCTTTTTGGTTTTTGGGCGCGACCCTATAGTAAACATTGACCTCCTACTGCAACATAAACGTCAGCGACACCTCCAAGTGGACGTAGACTACGGCCTCTATAAGGAATCCCTCGTCAACTCACTGCATGAGGCCTGGAATATCACCGCAGCTCGCAACCGGGTCCGCATCGACACTATGAAACGGCAATATGACAAGTTTTCCCGCCCGCCGTTATCCATTACTGTAGGGGATCGGGTGTACCTTCGGGACTTTACTCCCAAACCTGGACTATCCCAGAAACTCTGTTATCCATGGCTAGGACAATATCGTGTCATCAAAGTCGATCACCCTCACCTCATTATAGTCAGCATCACGGCGCCACAGACGAAACCACGCCGTGTTCACATGAACCAGGTGAAGAAAAGCTTCGCCCCATCTGGTCCAGTGTTCACGTCCCCTTGGCTTCCTGCAGAAGAAGAGCAAGCTCTTACGTCGATAGGAGCAACTTCCGTCGAACTAAGGGGCTATGGATGCCAAAATTCGCTACCTGACACGAACTTCCGCTACTACCGCCACACACACATTCAACACTCGTACACGGCACTGTTCAGCTCCCCCAGTCGGCCCTTCACGAGAGCTCGGCTCCGCTAAGGGAAATCGGCACGGTTACACCTTTGCAGATTCACTTTCTCCACATACCGACGTATAACGTTTACGTCTTTTAGACTCGACACCTTCGGACCCCGGGCTGCTGCCCAAACCTTGGAACCACAAAACACTGTTCGCTCGCTCCTCTCAGGTATTTTTTCCTCTCTCAACCGTTCTTTTCTCAACCATAATCTGCTCCTCCATCAATCTCTGCTCTTTCCAGCACCGAACGCCACTCCGACCGATACAGTCACCTCTCGGGCTGCTGCCCAAGCTACGGAACCACAGCGCGACGCTTCCTCCGCCGACGACCTCTCTTCGATGACTACCGCCCCTATTGCAACCGCCAACCGGGCGGAAGCCCAATATATTGAACCACATCAGACTCCAGATAGTATGCAGTTCTAACAATACATGTCCGCCTTCACACAACCAGTCTTTTAACTCTTTACGAATTTAGCTTCTTTTCCTCCGTCAGCAAACAATGAACCCAGCGATGCCTCCATCGCACGCGGCCCGATACTCGGACTCGAAGACATTGCCGGTACGCCATTTTCTTTCTTTACCTCTCACCACCTTCAAAAGATATAACTATAATCATAACTATCTGTCACTACTAACACCTCGTTCCCACTCCTATTCTGTCGGGGCCTTGCTTTCCACAGCTTTCAAGAGTTCTTTCCATTTCAGCGACATCACCCCGCAGCTGGAGCGCCTTAACATCGCTGAGCCTTCCGACTCCACTCCACAGGGAACACCGGCACCTAAACCTCCAGCACTCACGGAACCTAGCACTTCTCGGGCTGATGCCCAAATTTCGGAACCACAACCGTCGACGTCGAAGTCGTCCACGCTTCCTTCCACTTCACGGAATCCAACCTCCCTCTCCGCTCCACGACGACAACATACTCCTGCATCGTCGACCTCCTCACCGACCTCCGCTGTTACACCGAAGCGTGAGCGTCTAAGTCAGCCTGAGGCCATACCTACTCGTGATGAAGCCAAGCCTCATACGGCAGGACTCCCTCTGCCTCCGACGACTCCGGACAACTACACCAATGCATGGGTGCCTAAACTCCTGGACGATCCGTTGCGCATGAACGTCGCCCTGACGCGTTGTCGCCATGGCCAAATCGTGCTCGGGAATGTCACCGCTTTGCGCGGCCTGAGGAACTGGGCATGAGTCCTCCACTGGGCGCAGGGGCACCGAGTGTTTATCCGCACGTCAACGTTGGAGGACATTCTGTCGTGAGCATCCCGAACTTGGTGGTAAGACTTTACCATTCATTTACATTAGTAGTTCATTCTTTCCCTTTTTTGAACCTTATCTCCGCCTTGCGTATTAGTTGCGCCATGCTCCCGTCCAACGTCCGAGGACGGACGTTTTGTGAATAGGGGAGGTGTAAGAGCCTAGGAAATCCTCCAATAAATGTGCAATCGATACGCAAGGCATGGCTCAAGCTTAACGGAGATCTCAGTATATGATTACAGGAGGCGGAGCACGATCGGAGGACGAGCGACGAGCTACAAGGGGATTCCAGCTCGAGGATGCTTGAGGACTGGTCGACCTGTCTCCCTGCCAGCCTCGCCCGCACCCTTCCGCTGGACGACTCCTTGCCCACCGACTGTGTGCCTTATACATGTGGACTGTACTACCATAAATGTGCATATCTCACTCGTGTCCACCTCTTGAACTGGTGCCTATAACTATATTAGCAATGGAGAGGACTTCAGGATGAAGGCAATTTTAGCACGGGTGCGCGCGTGCGGAGGAGAGCACAGAACAGAGCTTTCAAGGCTTTTCGAGATTTCAAGGCTTATGCCCTGGCTACCTCTGCTGCAGACTAGAGACGGCCAAATAGTGCATATCGATAGGAGGCGGAGCCTCTGCGTCCCTTACCGGCGCGCTCTATTTCGCAAGGCCTTGGGCAATTCGAACTTAACATAACGGACTTATAAGGCATTTCCGCAGAACACGACTATGATATTCGTTCTTCCCATGGCAGACTACCCCTAGTAGACCTATTTGGAACAAGATTAAGCGGGGTACCATGAGCACAATAGTACCCAACTTAGGCACTCCTCGACTAGAGTCATGATGCATACTTTGCTAATCCTAAAGTTATTAATGCTATTGTGATGTTGATCAAGCATTTCTGATGACGCCTGAAGGCCACCCTCGTTTTTGACGTTTGTGTATAGCGAAGTCACATCAAAGGACTTTATTACACATTCTTGTTCAATATGTCTGCTGTGTAGGTAGTCAAGGAATAGCCTCGTATTAGTCAGGTGCGAGGGAACCGTGTTCAGCATCTGGCTCACAGTTCTGTTGAGAAACCAGGATATCCTGTCGGTTGGTGCCCCCACGCAACTAATGACAGGTATTATCTTGTATGTTTCTATCTTACATATCATCTCCATTTTATCATGCATATGTCATCCTAAAACAAACAACGCCCTAAAAGCAACGAGCATCCTACAACAAACAAGACAAGCAAAACTTTCAAAGCAAAAAATTCCAGGAACAACATCGGAGGAGGAGGTCACCTTAGAGGTCAGAATAAGTGAAACTTTCGAAACAATTAAACATTTTCAAATACACATTATTACCTGGCGGTCAAAGCCGATCAACGAAATGTTAGCTTTGAGAAAGAGAAGAGCTGCAAAATTTTAATGTGTGAGTGCCCTGCGAAACTCATTCAAACATTGAAATGCGGCCGAGAAGTCTTTTTCGGTTTCAGTCGTTCCCGGAGGAACACAAAAACACCTTGGAATTAGTTGAGCTACTTGATTCGACCATGACCAGATTTCGTGACAGAATTCGTCTAGTACTTCAACGAGTTAGCGCCTGTGCCCAATGCCGCCGAGAAAACTTCTATAAGAAAAGTGCTGTTATTGCATATATGTTCGAAAAAGGAGGCTTAACAGGAAGCTGGACAGTTTCAACCTCAGCGCGAGGTATGTATTATCGCAGTGGAGCGCGTTTTTCACACCATCTCCGCCTCTTAATGTGATCATGGATGTTTTCATGAGGTTGAAGTGCATGCACGCTAATAGCAAGTTATCGGAGAAGATATTGAGATCGGTAGTATGTTTCGTTCTCCATACGATAGATAGAGAAATGATTTTGCATGGAAAAAGTCGTTAAATTTTCCGGTAAATCTGGGAATGTACCGAAAAATTTCATTAAGAGGATTTATTGAGAAAATGCCGGTAAATCCGTTAAACCAGTAAATCGTTGACCATTAAACGCACACCCCTGATCCAAACAACGCGTCTACACTGCTTTCTGTAGACGCGACATGGCAAGCAGGCATACAAGAGTTCTTTCGCATACACCTCTATCGAAAGCTGGAACTGTAATTTGTGAAGCGAAGACTACATGGAATATCATTCGACACCGAATGAAGCGAACACTATGACCCACAAAAATATTTCTTAGAAAGGAACAAAATTATCGGATACATTCAACATTATCGAATTTTTCCACGACTAACAGTCTAAAGTAGGTATGACTCGCACATCCTTGCCGTTGAAGCAGCTTCACAAATTCCCAAAATCAATTTACTGGTAGCGATTTCTAGGGCGAATTCCCTTCCAGTGGCCCATCTGGGCGCACTGCCAGCTGACTATTAGTGTTCTAATAAAACGCGCTTAATGAAGACGTACCGAAAAATATGACCCCCCTCTGAACACTGTACGGAGGTCACTTCTTTTAGCAAGTGTGACTTCGCCGTCAACATAATACGCGTTGATTTTGCGGGCGGAAAACATGACCTCTCGTCCGATAAGAGCAGACAAGACGAGCGGATCCCTGTAACTAAATATCTCCTGAAGGCACTAGATCCATAAATTATTCACTGCATGCAACAATGTCAATAACAGAATCTAGTTGAAACGTTTTCAACTTACGCGTTTGGCTCACTGAAGAAACGAACATCAAATGGGAAATACCGCGACATTATGTAGTGGCTTCTTTCTTCTATCCCTTGATTAACGGCCACTACAATTCCTCGTCGTTTTTCAGGATCGTCTAGATTCTAAAACGCAAAAGAAAAGAAATCGGTACAATCCTATAAGGGGGCGGGGGAGTCCATCCTGTATCCCTTCTACATACATCTGCAGGCTTCCCACTGCCAACAGGCTGAATGCTCTCTTACAGATATAACGCATACAGATCATCTGTATCACCTCTCGTTCCGTTGATCAGTAAGTTGCTCGAGCGGGCACCAGCAGTGTCTTCATTCGTCGCTGTCGCGTGCTAGAGTACTCCAATAGATCGTCCTTGCTCGAGGAACCCGAAGAGCGTCATCACGTTCGTTGAGGGCTTTCACAAAGAAGTCCGACCAAGGCGTTGGTGGGCGTTCTGGTGTTCCCTTGACATCCCGCGGAATCCAGTGACGGCTCTCGTCCAGCGGGTGTCTGCGCAGCGCACAACGTGGCCGGCCCTCCTAATTTTCGACAACTTGGCCCACGCGACAGCGTCTCTGATCTTCGAACGTCGACGAAGCTCGGAACTTCGGAGGCCTTCTCACTTGCGTGAGTCGTGT
Source organism: Heligmosomoides polygyrus polygyrus (assembly GCA_947396885.1). Taxonomy (NCBI): domain Eukaryota; kingdom Metazoa; phylum Nematoda; class Chromadorea; order Rhabditida; family Heligmosomidae; genus Heligmosomoides; species Heligmosomoides polygyrus. The sequence continues at coordinate 13,841,706 of OX377205.1, forward strand.
CACTCCGAGCATCGTCCTCTCGATTCCACATTGCGCGACGCTGATCGCGTGTTCATCCTGCTTTCGTATAGCCCTGGTCTCTGAGGCGTATGTTAGGGCAAGAAGAACGGTGGAATTGAATAAGTGCGCACGGAGACGGACGTTCTTCTTCTAACTGACAACTTCTTCGCAGCTCTTGAAAGCTTCTCAAGCTGCTCGTTTCCTCCTGCTCAGTTCTGTCCCTAGGTCGTTGGCCATATTGACACCCAGATCCAGACACACGCAGCTGGAGCATTCGGAGATGTTCGTTCCGTTGAGCGAGAATGGAGCATCAGAAACTTCTCCGTTCCTCATGGACATCGTCTTCGTGAGATTCAGCTGCAGACTAACGTTCCCACAGACACGATCGAAGTCGGTCAGCATTCGCTCTGCCTGGCTGATGCTCGTTGTTATGAGCACGATGTCAGCGAAGCGAACATGGTGGAGTTGCCGGCCGTAGACCTTCACTCCCATGTCTTCCCATTCTAGTTCGCGCACAACGTGCTCGAGGGTAGTGGCGCTGAAGAGCTTCGGGGATATGATATCCCCTTGCCGAACGCCTCTCTCCACGTCGATAACAAAGTGGTTTTGAATGGTGAAATCTTGGTCGTGAATCAAATGTACAGCTCTCAAACAACTCTGATGTCTTGAGTAGGAACGCTCTGAGTGAGCAGGGCTTCGATGACCGCTTCCGTTTCGACGGAGTCGAATGCCTTCTTCAGGTCGATGAACGTATGGCACAGCAGCAGCTTGTACTCTCGCGACACTTCGATGAGCTTCGTAATGTTGTGTATGTGGTCGACCGTGCTGAATCCTCTCCGAAATCCTGCTTGTTCGCATGGCTATCCTTCGTCCAGCGTTCTGCTAATCCTATTCAGGATGACTCGAGTGAACAGCTTGTAGACTACGGACAACAGGCAGATCGGGCGATAGTTGCCAATGTCGTGCACGTCTCCCTTCTTGTACGGCAAGATGGTCCTGCTGGTCTTCCACTGAGATAGAACCTTGCACTCCGACAGGCAGCGCGTTAAGAGCCGCGCTAGGGTGTTGATGAGCACTTCTTCAGATGTTCGGGTCTGATGCTGTCAAGACCGGCTGCTGTACGTTTCTTCACCGACGAGATGGCGTGTCGGATCTCGGAAGGGAGAACAGAGGGAACGACGTATCCATGCTGCGGAAGATGGCATGGGGGCAGGTGGACGTGGCTATCGAAGAGATCGGAATAGAAGTCGTGGATGACCTTCTCCATGGTCCTTCTGGAAGAGGTGACGGTTCTGTCAGGACGTGGGGAACGGTCCTCTTGGTCTTGAAGTTCCGGCGGGCACTGCGGATGCTCAACCCTGCCTCTGCTGCTTCAGCCAACACTTCCGCCCTTCTCTCCTTATGATCTTCCTTTATCGCCGCACTGCATAGCTTCGCAAGCTCGGACGTCAGCTGGTAGTTGCCTGACGCTCGTGCTGCTCCACGCTGGCGTATCAGCTCGAGAGTTTCCGGAGACAGGCGTCTCTTGGTGGTCTTCAAGCTCTCGGCTCCCTTTTATGTTAGTACTATCGTGGAGATGGTGCACGAGCGGTCGTATTCCTCATCGACGTTGTCCATGACGGCATCTTGTCAGAGGCCGGCAAGAGAGGTGTATTTGTCCCAGTTGATGGTCGTTCTGGGACTCCTCCTCTTGAGCTTCGCGGCCTCCTCTCCTTGACGTGAAAAGCGGAACCTCGCCCGAAGGAGGCGGTGGTCCGATCCCGTGCAGAACTTTGGGACAACGGAAACGTCGGCCAGGCACTACTTGCGGTTGAAGATAATGTGGTCGATCTCGTTGTGGAACTGGCCACCGGGAGATTCCCAGGTCCATCGTAGGGAGGGAGGCTTCTGGAACTGTGAGTTTCCATGAATGGCCTTGGTCGACATGATAAATTCGGACATCCTTTTACCTCGCTCGTTCCACTCCAAATCGGGGGTTCCGATGTGAAGTTTTTCCGGCGACCTTTGTGGCCCGCTTTTGGCGTTGATGTCGCCGACAATCACCTTGTAGAAGGTGCGGTCTTCCTTATAGAACTTCTCCAGCTCAACGTAAGAGGCTTCGACCTTCGTCGATGTAGTCGGATGTTGTGGCACAGTCGACGATCGAATCACCAACATAGTCAAAGCTGGCACGGAGCCACATCGTTACAGTCGCAGACGTTCGATTCGGCTTGTCAGAGACTTGTCCGAGGCATGTCAGATGAATGTGCATATGAATATGCCCATTGTTGTCAATTTAAAGTCTTAAATTCTCCGGTTGTGTGAAGGGAAATGAGGATCGACCCCCGTTAAAGACTTGAACCTGGAACACTCTAGAAAGTGTCGTCAGGGTCCACTACTAAATGAACCCAACAAGGGGTCAAAGAATTCGGTCCGGAGATTCTGAACGGGACCTATATAGCCTTGTGGGTCATCAGACAAGGATAACGGAACTCCGTTTTGTTTTGGCTAAATGCTCGTGGGTGGTCCAAAGATTTCAAAAAACGGTACCACTTCAGTGCGGACTGATAAGGCAAGAGTGACGCCTTGTCGTGCTCGGAAATTAATCTACAAAAGATTTGGGACTTTACCTATAGCTAGATTATTGCACTCTGATAATTTCCTATCTTTCCTAAAAGAAACTACAGGGTAAATTCAAGCGATTCATTCGCAACGACGGCGGCGCGACTACATGGCCGAACGGGTAGCGATTATAGTAGTGCTCTCGAAAGCTTGTGCCTTCTGGTGCTTTTTCGAATATTCAAATGGTTTCTAATGCTCACGAGGTTCAAATATTCGAATTTGAGTATATTCGAAAACTGCAGTCTTTGTGAATATTCGAATTTGAAACGATCAAAAAACGCGACTTTTTGAATATCCGAATTCGAGTGCTCAAATTCGACGGGAGTGATCGATGGTGTAAATCCGTTGAGAGGGGGGGGGGGGGGGTCTGCGATTTGCTAGGTGGACTCCTTCCGTTTTTGCATATGAAGAGAACATTTTGGCTTTGATAACGTATCGTATTCGCTTCCTAAATCCGCTCTCAACCTATTGCCAGATGTGGAAGGGGCTAGTTTTGTCGCGTGGAGCCCATTCCAGTCCATTAAACCATTATTGTACCTCGCCGAACAGGCCCTCGTTGGATGTTGTCCCTATATAATCTCTTTGTAGTACCTTGCTGTGTATTCCTTCTGACCATTCTCTCCATCACTTACGAGAAGGGGGTGGGGCACCGCAGATAAGGAGCACTTGAACACCCTCGACTCTAACGCTCCAAAAACATTTTTCGCCCAAAGTTCATCTGTAGGGTTATTTATGATGCTGTTCATCACTTTGGCGGTGTAACCTTCTTTTCGGAGGAACGACAGATTACAGAAGGTTACGATGGGTAAGTAAAGCGGTGCACTACTGTACTTTCAGGACGAGGTCGTGGAGAGGTCGAAGAAACATTACGACCAAATATCGTCCTCGGGGCTTGTTTAGGGTGCTAATCGCGAACATGATATCTGTTTTTAAAATTTTGCTCGATTACGTCAGGCTAGGTCACGTATGTATGAGAAAATCTGTCTATGTCAGTAGAATCGCTTTTTCACCCACGTTGTCAGATTTCGCATTCATCACTACCCTATAATACGAAACCATACCGAAGCCAGAATTTACTGTTCATTTACAAAAGCAGACCAGAGAAAACCACAAATCCTAGGATCGAACCCTCGACTCCTCCTGCAAGTTCGCATCGTTACCCATTCGGCCAAGCAGTCGCTGCCGCAGTCATTGCGCATGAATCACTTGAATGTACCCTGCAGCTTCTTTCAGGAGATATAGTAAATTACCAAAATGCAATGATCTAGCCATAGCTGAAGCCACAAACCTTTTGTATGTTCAATTCTGAGTACGACCGGGCCAATGCAGGCGCCACTTTTGCCTTATCAGCCCGCGCAGAAGTGATACCGTTTTTCGCCATTTTTAAATCACCCAAGGGCATTTAGCCAGAACGAAACGTAGTTTGTTATCCTCGTCCGATGCCCTACAAGACAATATAGGCCTCGTTGAATCTCCGGACTGAACTCACAGACCTCCTTGTAAGCTTCCTCAGATGACGTACCACAGAACTATGACAAACCTCGTTGGCACACATTTTGAAATACGCATTTACTCTGCGCAGAATCCAACAGTAGGCGTCGGATATTTTAGTGAGAGTGACGGTAGCATTCAGCTTCCCTGAATTTCACGATCAAGGCCAAAATTCGTTTTCATTCGATATCAGAAATCGTAGTCGGAGTACGAACAGGGTTTCTCAGCCTACATCTACAACCATCTCAACCAACGCCATAAGAAGACTTGTAGCAGTAAAATCTGCAAACCTGCGGTAATACATGGCATTTGAATCAATCTGGTTTAACTCACCGATATAATTTTCGTTCAGCAATTTTTCCTTGTCAATTACAATCCCTACATAATTGTTGAATAAGGCAGGATTCTCTAATGGCACATTGCAATATGTTACGCATCCGGTTGTGTAGAACATTCCAGTGAACTGAAACGTTGGCAGTCAGTTATGTATACAAGCATTTAGAAACAATTTGAGCTGCTATAGCAAAGCCTAGCTAAAAGTTGCAGTTTCATGGCAGGCTTGAATTAGCAAAGAATCCCCAGCTCACCTTACTCTTTTCATGCCAGTTAACTTCCCCTCTTTTCCCTTGCAAATTCCGCCTCATCGACGGTATATCTCTCTTCTGGGCTTTATCACAGTCGTAAAAAACGAACTAAAGCGGGGTTTGCAACATAGTCCCAAACAAGAACACGGCGGCTAAAGCAGCTCGTAATACTACAGATGTAGACTGCAACCGTTTCCCAGCTTTTTCGAAAATTTATATGCTGGAGACAAGCCCGTTCAGGCTGCATACATCATTAGACGATGATCTGCTAACAGCTCGCGTTGAACTGAAGGCTGTTATGGCCACGGTAACAGCAGAGATATCACATTGCTGGGTCAACGAGTATGGAAGCACTGAAGAGAATACTGAGCTGGAACAGAAGCGGAACAAGATCAGAGAACGAACAGCGGTTGATCAGCTTCACCTGTCCTATTCTTCCTGTTCATGCAAAACAAGCAGTTTTTGAACCATTCAATACCCGTAGGTTTTGAACTGGCGGCTTAGCACCACAATCCACGATAATATTAGGGTGTCCCATAATTTTCTGGGCTATTTGAACCATAAGCGTTTGGCGCGTTATAACTTCTTTATAAAACATCCAAACGGGATGTTCTTTTGGCATAAGAATGCGATTCGAATAAGTTTCACAATAGTATATCGACTACCTCTATCGGCCTGCTGCCCGCACTTTGGCAATTTCTCAAAAATGAAGCGGAAATCGACTTATCGCGACTTGCTTCTTCATCACTTCCGTTCTGGACAGTCTGCATACGCTGCTCACAAAGCTGTCGTTGCTTTGTTAGGTCCTGACGTGCGCAGCAAGTTCACGTGTGAAGATTGGCTCAATCGTTTCCGGAAGGGAATGTACAGCATTACGGACAAAAAGCATACTGGAAGAGCGATCGGACCGAATGAACGACGAGTGCTTGCAGCTGTCAGGAGGCAACCTGCCAGAAGCGTAAGGACGATATCGAAGGCTATCAGTACTCCACGTGGCACTGTTCATCGTTACCTGAAACGAAGCGGAAGAAGGGCAGCAGCACGATTGTGGCACAGGACGAGAAGTGGTGCATGTACGAAAACACCACACGGGTGATCCAGTGGCTTCTGAAGCACGCAAGACCAGAACGAATTCCGAAGCCGTCCCTACATAGGAAGAAGATTTTGCTTTCATTTTGGTTCACGAGTCGGGAAGTCCTGCACTACTCGCTTTCGCCAGATGGGCAGGCGACTACAGCAGACTTGTTCATTGGAGATATGCTGGAGACGAAGCGTAAGCTGCTTGAGAAGTACCCGAGATTTGGTACTATTCGTGTGTTAGTGGGTAACGCAGGACCGCATCGAGCGAAACGAACGCAGGAGACGGTGGGGAAGGAGTCTATCGAAATTGCGGCACATCCTGCGTATTCACCAGATATCAGCCCTTGGCAGCAGGCTTCTTTCTTGTAGAATGCAGTCAGCTCTCTGCCCAATCGTTGGGGAAAGGTTGCGGCCACAGATGGAGAATATATCGATTGACTACCCTTGATCATTATCTTGTTGTAATAACTTTTAATAAAGATGGTATGATAGCCCAGAAAATTATGGGACACCCTAATAGATAGAGTACACGTCAATCATTCCGCCTGGAATGCTTAACGTATTCTACTTCTACTTCTTGAGATTTGAATGCGTATTTGGCCTTTACAATGACGTGCAGATGACGGTCAACAAACAAGTCAGTGTTTCATCTTTCTGAAAGGAATTTGCCTGGAATTCCCCAATATTTGTAGGATGGAAGACACAGTAACCCTAGGCCTAGATGGATCTCGATTCAAGGCCTTGATTCAGCCTGCGTGCGAGAACCGGCGCATCCTTCGACTACACACGTTTCCACGCGCCCGAAAGTGGGGTTGAACGGATTCGTAACATCACAACATTACTGCAAATGCTTGCACAGAAGATACGGATTCCACAGCGGATAACAGTTTGATTTCGTTCAACCAATGAATATCGACTAATGCTAAAGTTGTTTTCTTTAACTTGACCATATAAGAAGTGAAGGACACATATGCAACAGCTGCTGGACAGACTTCACAACTAATATTTCAGTGCAGAATTGTGGGCTGACGCTTTATCGGCTGACGTTTCGGCATCCCCGCCTTACTCGGAGCCTGGAAAAGCAGAGGACTCTTGATGAAGCTGTTCCCCCAAACGCCGCTTCACCATTTCCGGTAGAATTCTCAAGGAAAACAGATTCATCGAAGGTCAAACGTGGACGATTCTCACAACTAAAAGTTAGGCGGTCTCCAGGTCCTCCCTTAGTCAAACCCTGGCATTGTAAGTTGAAGTTAGTTATGGAATATCGTGTCACACGAGCTTTTCAGGAGGATCTCTATATAACAGGGCTTGTGTTTCGACTTCTCGTCGTCATTAGAGGCCAGTTCGATCCAGCCCGTGGGCGAATCAGCATCTGCGGTGGATCCAACTGGTACATGAAGACGCCGACAAGACCAAACGTCAGGCCATGTTAAATAAAGGTCCACCTTAAAACCCTTCTGTGGCACAGTATATATTCATCATCCTACTATGACCGGCTAATGTCACGTTTCCGTCACGAGGAGGGGGGACTGAAGCCAAAAGATGCCTACTTCAGTACGGCGTATGCCAGCCGGGCTTTCCTTGAGCTTAACCATGGGCGATTGCTGGCGAACTATATCCTTGGCGGCTGATCGTCCAAGCTTACGAGATATTCAAGGGGCAACGCGTCAGGGTATGAACTGGGATCGAGTTCAGAGCGTAGGGATTCAGGAGGCGTGCCCTAGGCGTCGTTCAGGTGCGTCTGGATTCAGAAGACGCGCTGAAGACTTCGTTTAACGTGCGTAGGGATTCAGAAGACGTGCTGAAGACGTCGTCCAACTTGCGTAGGGATTCAAAAGACGTGCTGATGATGTAGTTTAACGTGCGTTGGGATTCAGAAGACCTGCGCTAGACGTCGTCCAACGTGCGTAGGGATTCAGAAGACGTGCTGTGGACGTCGTCTAACGTGCGTAGGGATTCAGAAGACGTGTTGAAGGCGTCGTCCAACTTGCGTACGGATTCCGAGTAAGGGCGACCAATAGGAGAGGACCAACAAAGGGAGACCATTAGAGAGGGGAGCGTGAATAAGGGGGGAGGGGACCAGCATTTTCCCTCAACATCGTTCAGTGTGTGTCGGATTTCTGAATACGGCTTACAGATGTCGTGGCACGTATGTCAGAGTGCAGGAGTGTCATAGACGTCGTGGCAACGCAGTGACACGTGAATCGCTATTCAATGTCCAATGTCACATGTGCGTGCTTGACTTTCACTCCATTTCTTTGCCAGCACATAGGAAAGGAAGTATGGAGGGGGGGGGGGGGAGGGGTAGAGAGAGTGACCACGGGATCCGGAGGAGTATTATTGCCGTCGGACAGTAAGCGGTGTCGACCAATACCGATTAATTTTAATTATGATTTTGCTGATTAGGCATCGGATTGGGACTCTCGCCTGTTTCTCGACACGTAGAGAACGAGCGCTTCGGAACGAATCGCGTGCATGTGACGGAGAGTGGATAGGCTTCATATGCGCAGTGGAAATTCTGCCCTACCATATCCCACTGCACTAATCTGTATAGTAAAACCACTTTTCTTTTACTGTATGAAGGCCTAAAGAAGAGAGGAGGAAGATTGTGGTTGGTTTGGCGGCGAAGTCCACAACCAGATGGGATAGGGTTGTTATATTGTCGGGGTTTGGGGGCGAAGCCCCCAACCAGATGTTTGGCGGCCGCTAGGCCTCTGAACGTCTGGTCAATGATATAATAGCTAAGAATTGATCGTGATACTTCAAAAAAACAAACAAAAAGCTGGTACACCCTGCATTTGTCGAGCACCGATCGTGAGGTTTCGGGCTAGCTTCGGCGATGGATCGGTTGATTCGCGTATCGAGGAAAAACGCAGCTAGCTTGGTTGGTGGTGCATGGCCGTTCTTAGTTGCCAATTTCGAAGAGCCGGTTCAAAAAGGCTGAAGGTTGCTGGTATCCACCCTGATCTAGCGCTGGATCGGGAAAGGTGGTGTCGTGACACCAGAATAGCGGATCCCACTACGAAGCGGGACAGACGCTGAAGACGAATAAGATAGTGAGGTTTTGTAGGTGCGTTACGTTAGGTGTTTCGCACTACTGTAGACGACGGAGGCACGCGCTCGATTACCGTAGGCTGACCGGGTGCACGCCCGCTTCGGAAGAGATTTTGCCACGAAATGAGGCGACTTGGGCAGAAGTCGCATTTCCTCACTTCTTTTGTGCAAGTTTTGGGTGTCCGATCACATGCACCCTCTGAGATTACAAATACGAAATGATAAAAGAAGCAACACATCATGTTTCTTGATTTTCTGCGCTTCCTTAGCCTTCGACGGCTTCACAAGTTTCGCTCAGGCCATGTTCTCTTTTCAACTTTCCTTTGTTTGTTTTGTAGATTGGTACATGAGTGCAGTCATAACTAACATGTGGATGAGGTAGGTTCGACCTTTATTTATTTCGTTGAAGTGTATTATAAGGCAAACCCGCACCAGGAGTTACTCAGCGTCCCCAAATCATATGAAAACTAGAAGATCTAAGAGAAAGAAAAGCATAAGACGAATAATCTCTTCAACCTCCACCTTCAGAAAGTCTCATCGCGGCGGATAGTCTGTTCTGTTCATTCGTCCGAAGCGGGCTCACCAACCCATCACGCTACTGTAATCGGGGGCGGGGGCGGCGCGCTACCGTAACGCAGGGGCACAGCTAACGTACCAACCCAGGTTTTTTGCTACCATCACGGTCGCCCAGTTACTGCGCAGCCTTCCAAAATTGGTGCGCTGCTTGCAATCGAAAAATCAATTCACGCCAAGAGGTCGCTGACTACAGTATCCGAAAATTCAAATGAGGTGTAATGTGAAGGCAAATTATGAATGCGGAGCGGCAACGTAGGAGCGTAGAGTAGATATCCACGTTGTCGCGGTCTGTCCGTCCTACGCGACTTCTTTTGGAAGGCGGGGCGAGTTCTTGCTGCTCCTCGACGTCGCGGGCTACAGGCAGCCTCCGGGCTTCTGGGCTTCTAAGCATCCTCCGCTGGTTGGTCTCCTGGCATCCTCCTCCCCATCATTCCCTTTCGTTGCTTGTACCCACTCATCTATCCTATTGCTTGCTACTTACTCATATCGCCGTGCTGTTGGAGTAGTTTCACCCGTTATCGCTTGTGTTGTCTAAGCATTTCCCATTATCGTCGCGTATATTGTAGATTTAGTGGCAATAAACTTGTATAACAAAACCCACTGAACCGCCACATTTTGGTGCATCAGCCAAACACTCTTTCTTCCATACTCCTGCGCTTTGGTCCTCTACTGACCAAAGCTAGTAACGCGGTCCCCTGAGGCCGAAGGAAAAGCTGGTCCCCTGAGACCAGTTGCCGGAGCTCTCTGGTAAAAGTGGCCAATACTTTGGTCCCCATTTTGCTCGAGTTAGAGGGCATGGGAATTTCGTCAAATGAATTTGGAGGAAAAGACGACCTCCTCGAGTACTTTCATAATTACTCCAAGTCGATATCCTTTGGCAATGGCTACATCACTGCTCCATTTCCACTTAGGAACAATATTGTTGACCTCGAAAACAACTATGCACCGGCAATAAAGAGACTCTTCCACCTGCAGAAGCATTTGCAGGACAAACCTACTCAAAAACAATGGTACTGCAGAATTTTAGAGGAATACGAAGCCGAGAACGTGATAGAGAAAGTAACATCTGATGTACAAGATTCTGTCGGCACTTACTACATGCCACACTCTGGTGTATGGCGTGCTCATAAGCCAAGACCCTTACGCATAGTGTTTGATGCGTCCTCAAAACGGAAAGGGCAGCTTTCATTAAATGATGTGACTCACAAGGGAGAAGCTCTAGTCAATAAGATTCATGACATACTCGTAGCTAGCCGCACAAGCAAAATCATCATACTTTGCGATATTGAGGCGGCCTTCACTCAAATTCGCTTGATAGAATCCCATAAGGACTTATGCAGATTTCTTTGGATGAAGAACCCAGATATTCCCCCAACAAAGGATAACGTTCTTGAGTTTCGATTTAATCGTGTTCCTTTTGGAGTAAAGCCATCTCCAAGTATCCTGAATATGTGCATCCTCTCATTCCTGAACTTCAAGGGTACTCCACTTGCAAAAGAAATTGCAAAAAACCTCTATGTCGACAACATCATGCTATCGGCCAAAACACCTAAGGAAGCATTAGCAAAGTACGCAGAAGCAAAACAACTCTTTGCCGAAATCGGAATGAATCTTCGCGAGTTTGTCTCCAACTGCTCAGAAGTAAATGATCGCATTCCGGAGAAAGACAGAACTTCGAGCGGATGTATAACCTTCCTAGGTGTCCAGTACAACACTGATACAGACAGATTCTCCTTATCCGTGGATATCAAAGGAAAAGAACACCTCACCAAGAAGGATGTGGTGAGCCAAATCAACTCGGTGTATGATCCCATTGGGCTAGCTGGCCCTCTATTGATAAAATTAAAATCAATCATGAGGGAAATCTACGAAACTGACATAGGCTGGAAGGACTCAGTACCAAACGATCTTGTTACAAGATGGAACGATGCAGTTGAGGCAATTCGTGGTGCTCACATTTCCGTACCTCGTTGCGTTATTAGCGATACTCACAAAACCACTCTATGGGTATTCGCTGATGCCAGCGCTATGGCCTTAGCCACATGTGCCTTTCTGTGCAATGATACTACCCATGAGATAAGTCCCCTCATAAGCGGTAAAACAAGGCTGACACCAATCAAAACAAAACAAACCATTCCGCGTCTTGAAACACTTGGAATTTTGCTCGCTGCACGACTAGCAAAGACGATAGTCGAGGCAACTGCTACAAAGATACGTCAAGTCAATCTTGTCAGTGACAGCGAAATAGCTCTTTCTTGGATGAAGACTAGCAGAAAGCTACCAGTTTTCGTCGACAATCAAATAAATCGCATCAGAAAAGTTACTGAATACATACAGTCACTAGAAGTATCGGTGAAATTCTTCCATGTCTCTACGGAGTGGAACCCAGCAGATGCCGGAACACGAGGTGTTGATTCCACCCAAATACCTGCCCTCCAGTGGATAGAAGGACCTGGATGGCTAGCTGGGATATCGTCTCACAACCAGCTTCGTGAAATCACGTCGATACAGTCAGAAGATTCCGTTGAAGATGACTTCAAAGAAGTGATGGTTGAACTCGAAGGCACAACATTAATCTGCCCTACAGGCTCATTCATCATAAACCTTGAAAGATTCTCTCGACTAGACAAACTTCTAAGAACTATGGCGAGAGTAGGAAAACTGCTTCATCGTTGGGTCATAAGAACCAACCAAAAGCGAGAAACAAATATTTCTCTTAACATCCCAAGCAAATTCGATCCCAATTGCGAAATCACTGCGGAAGACATTAAATGCAGCACATTGGTCGTGATAGCTGAAACCCACAAATATGTGCAACTCAACGACCTCCAAAAACGATTTCCTCGTAAACGGATTTTCCGTGATGAGCATGGTATAATTCGAAACGACTCTCGTTTAGCGAATGCTTTGCTGCCATACGATACGAAATTTCCTATATACGTAGAGCCCACCTCAGAGCTTGCGCGACTTATTCTAACCGACATTCACATAAAAAATGCCCACTGCGGCAGGGAACAGACACTGTGCATCGCAAGGCAACGCTATTGGATCCCAAGACCTTCCGGAGCATTCAAGAGATTCCTAAAGTCATGTACAATCTGCAAAAGATGTCACGGACTGCCATTTGCTGCGCCAGACATGCCAGCTCTACCTCGCGATCGGGTGGTAGTATCCAAACCATTTGAAAACACAGGATGCGACTTTTTAGGCCCTGTGACGTCAAAAACCGGAGAAAAAATGTACATCTGTCTGTATACTTGTCTCACTATTCGAGCAGTTCACCTCGAACCGGTGGAAAACATGTCAACAGGAGCGTTTCTGAATAGTTTCATCAGATTCATTTCTCGAAGAGGTGTCCCGAAACTCGTCCGCTCAGATTGTGGAACAAACTTCAAACTAGGTCAACGTATGATCGAACGCATGTTCGAATCTCAAAAAGAAACAAGTGCATCAGTAATGTCTTACAGTGCTAACCTTGGCATCAAATGGATTTTCAACCCTCCTGGAGCACCGTGGATGGGTGGCGTCTGGGAAAGATTAGTGGGTACAGTAAAAAGAGCCTTCCAGAAATCTGTAGGAAGACAAAAACTGACATTCACCGACTTGTGCACAACATGTGCAAGAATCGAAGCTATAATTAACACAAGACCTTTAACCAAACTCGATCCAGAGGATATGGCAGAAATTCCTATTCGCCCTGTAGACTTTCTACAGGGCAACATTAAGTACTCTTTGGAAAACTCAGGAGACAACCAAGACTCACAAGACCCAACGTATGACCCAGAATCGTTACAAACTGTTTCCCAAGCAAAGGAGGCTTTGAAGTACTCTGAACAAGTATCTACGAGGTTCTGGGAGAGATGGAATACTGAATACTTGACTGCCCTCAGAGAAATTCAACATAAAGACCGAAAACAATCACGACATATTCCAAAGAGGGATCCCGTTATCGGCGAAATCGTCCTGTTAGAGCAAGACAATATCCCACGTGGCTGCTGGTCATATGGCAAAGTACTTGAATTAATCAAGAGTAGTGATGGACTTGTAAGATCAGCAAAGATATTGATGCCTAACAAAAAGATTTGGCATCGGGCACTTACTCAGATCTACCCCTTAGAAATTCGAAGCGAAGGAAATCCATCAACATCCCGAGATGACATGGAGAGGTCCAGCGATAACGTAGATCAAAACGTTGTTGCGCGACCCCAACGTGCTGCTAAGGTCCGTGCTCGAGAAAACATTAAAGAAATAGCACAATCTTCGCAAATCAGTTTTACCGCACAGCCACCTATGAAAGGTAGCGCATTCGCAGCACTTTTCGCACTCCTAATAGCTAGCTGTGTCATAAACATAACCACAGCCACAGAAAGTGTGATACGATGCTCAGAAAACCTTTTTATTGTCACACCTCCAGCAGAGAACTTCAAGTTGTGCTTGAGAAACACGTGCAGAACATTCGCAAACAGCTCATCGGCGCTATCTTTTCCTTTACCGCACACCTCCTTAAACAAGTCAATAAATGTCACCCTGACATACTTTACCAGTACAGACGTGAAAACCATAAGTAAAGTGTGTAATCTGCCCCACATATGTCAAGCGCCGCAATACCTTTTCTCGAAGAATTTGATAGCAAACCCCCACTGCTGGCCACTGGGATCGATAGTGACAGTCGCAGCGTCATTCTATTTGGTAGCCTGCACCGTCTTCCTGACAGTCGCTTTGATTCAGAAACAAAGAAGACGCACTCATGCGCGGACATCAAGCGAAAACAGCTGCCGCGCCGATACCCAGCTGGCGACGTTCGCACCTATGCACCTAGGCCGCGTCGTTACAGTGGCTGCGATCGTATACATTTTAGCGGCTGTAAACACCGCAATGGCATGCCAGCGTGGACATATTGCGCAAAGCGCTGAACTCATCTGTGTAAACAGAAAAAATTGCACCCTGGAATTCAGGCAAGAAGTCCTATTTAACGATCTTAACAAAATACTTTGCATCGGAACCCTGCACGCAGATAAGATAGTGGGGATAGTTTACTTAGAAAGGCAGGCGATAACGTTGCGCTGCATTAGAAGATCCTTATTCTTCACTAGAGACACTAATTATGAGGTATTCAGCACAAAAAGATGCAGCCAAATGGGCTCCTGCTCCATAGACGGATGCCCTGATATGGATGAAATCCATTCGATTCCAGAGCTAGCTGCGGCTGAGCACTGGCCAGGATATTCTGGCTGCGTAGAAACATGTGGAGGATTGGCATGTGGATGCCTTTTACCATTTCCAGCATGCTTATTTTACAAAGTCGCGCACATTCCTCAAAACGAAAATGTGTATGAGATCATCAGCTGCCTTGAATGGAAACCACTAGTGCACTTAAAAGTTCGTCTTGAGCTTTACAATAAAAATGTCGAAAAAGAAGTCGTCCTTACGCCTTATATAACAGAACACATGGACGACCTCTCTATCACAGTAATATCACTGCCTACAATCAGCTCTCCTTTACTAAGCAGTTGGTTCGCTATATCAGCAAACGAAACCCTTCTGCTGCCTAACGACTACAAATTGCCAGTAGCATGCCCCACGGCATCAATAGCCTCTTGGAATTTTCGAAGTTGCAGGAACAAAGTCGCTTGCACCTGCGATATCGCCGGTCCCCCTGTGCGATGCCATTGTCCACATGAAACAATAGGACACCTGCGTTCCGAAATGATAAATATCCTTCCAGTTCGTTCGGCTGAATTGGTTCTTGCGGCCAGTAATGGTATCATAACAGCGTTAACAGACAAAGGCGAAACCGCCGTGTCTATCGAATCCATATCTCTGCAAAATAGCGCAGAATACGTGCTGCAACAAGACTGCGATATCGCCGTTTCTGCCGTCCATGGATGCTATGACTGTCAAGAAGGAGCTGAGGTCGCCATTAAGTGTGTCACCAAAGAACCAACGTGGGTCCTCATTCAGTGTGAAGACAATGTATTCTCCACAAAATGTGGCCCCTCAGCTGAAGAAACGAAAACCATTCTAAACTTTCAAGCTGCGGTTATAAACCAAATATGTCACACGGAGTGCAATAACAAATACACTGAAGTGCATATTAATGGAACTTTAGCATTTCTGCCAAATATCAGTGAAGAAGATATCTTCGAGTCCCAAAACGAACCACATAAATTATCACCAACATGGTTCTCTGACCTCAAAATCCCCGACTTTGCCCCGCTTTGGGTGAATATTCAAAAACATTGGAGGCTCACTCTAGGAATCCTCAGCACTACCACCCTGCTGGCAGTTGTAACTTATTTGGCTGGCCCGTCAGTTCTTGTAATTCTCGTAAAATCCATCCTAAAATGCGCGACAAGCTTCATCGAGATCTGCATAAAAGTCACTCTGCTCATCGCTCAATCCCTTTTCGCAATACTTCACTATGCTCGGGATTTTGTGCATCATCGACAGTGACCGATTCCTCAGAACACAAATCCTTGCTACAGTCATCACAAAAAATCAGTGCCTCGGTGACAGCTGCTCAACCGTCCTACAAAAAAAAAAACCACTAGCAGCATGTTTTTGTACACCAGATGTTCATAGGCGTATATAACTGAGGTGGTGAGATTCACTCATTGCCCTCAAACCAGCAAACCCTGTCCCGATAGCCTACCCTATGGAAGATATTGAAATTCCCTTCCACCTCGAACCCATACTTGCTGCAGTTCAACTCCTTCGAGAAGACGTTCGCACTAAGATAGACGACGTGTCTGCTCGTTTGACGCAACTCGAGAACGTCTGTGCCCATCTCTCTGCTGGTCTCGACTCCCTACTTGAGCGAACTACTCCGCGGTCCAACTGCCTATTCTGCCCATACGCAGATAATAAAGACCACCACCCGACTGGTCGCTGCTGCAAATATCCCGACCCAGTGTCAAGAGCGGTTCGGGCGAACTCCTTAGGACTCTGCCATAAGTGTCTCCAAGCTGGGCACGAAGGCGACTGTGGAGTTACTTGCGCCAGCTGCGGTTCGGGTCACAATACCCTTCTCTGTCCCAGGAAAGGTCAACGCGGTCCGACTGAGAAGCGCAAAAAATTCTGAACTCTCCAGATGTCAGAAGGCGTGTCATCTGGCCGAATCCACACTCTCTCAGTCCTTCGTCCACGTTCACACCCTTCCAGCATGTCCAGAGTCATCGCTTCCGGTGAGCTCCTCAACTATTTTGAGGTCATTAATGGCCAAATACGCCAGGTTCAGAATTCCTATTCGCGTATTCATGAGCTGCTGACATCACTACAATCCGAGGTCGAAAAATCGCGTGAAAAGGCTCACGATGAATTCATTGAACTTCGCGATTTCCTGATGAGGGAGCTCCGAAGCACAGTGAGAACTGAACCTAAGATCGTCGATATTCACCACGACACTCGCAAGGTTCTGAGAGCTGTTAAATGTCTGCATAATAACAGCTTTTGTGTATCGCGCATAAGGCAGCGGGACACTGCATCGTCAAGCACCGCCACTCCTGCTCATGACTGTACCTGCGTCGACCGTTCCTCCTGCCCCTTGGACGAGCCGGCTGAAAAACGTCGACGCGGAGAGCAAGAGCAGCCACAGTGAATACCGTGGCCTAGCTCTTGCCTTCACCACTATATTCCCCCCCCCCCCTCCCCTCGTCCATATTCGCTAATCCCCCTTCTTCGTATTCTGCTACTATTCGTCGTCAGTGCCATAATCGCGGCGGACTGCCCAACATATTCGCCTAAACGACAGTATCGTCAAAACGTCAGCCCTATATTCCGTAGCCGCCTATTCGTTCAACGCCAGCCATATGCGAGCCGAAGTACGAGCCAGAAACGCCAACTCTCAGATGCAGCGACAAACGCCAGGCGAAGCCAAGAAGTTGTGATCTACTTTGTGTTGATCGATATGTACTGTATGATTTAAAAAATGTTTTGTCGTCGGCCGCAGTGTCGCGGTCTGTCCGTCCTACGCGACTTCTTTTGGAAGGCGGGGCGAGTTCTTGCTGCTCCTCGACGTCGCGGGCTACAGGCAGCCTCCGGGCTTCTGGGCTTCTAAGCATCCTCCGCTGGTTGGTCTCCTGGCATCCTCCTCCCCATCATTCCCTTTCGTTGCTTGTACCCACTCATCTATCCTATTGCTTGCTACTTACTCATATCGCCGTGCTGTTGGAGTAGTTTCACCCGTTATCGCTTGTGTTGTCTAAGCATTTCCCATTATCGTCGCGTATATTGTAGATTTAGTGGCAATAAACTTGTATAACAAAACCCACTGAACCGCCACACACGTCGATAATACCGTTGCGACCGGTGGCCCCGCAGGCTGAGGTGAACCTCAATGCCTTTGCGGCTTCTTGTCGCTCCACAAGCACCGGAGGGCTCCCAGACCTTACCTAACCCCAAGAGGACCCTGCGTATTGTCATTGTCGTACGTATTGCCCACAACGTATTGGTTTGGTCATCCAGCTGTCCGGACTGACCCGTTGGTTGCGCCTCGCGCCACCCGGCTCATACTGACTTCCTAACGTCTCAGGAGGCAAACCCAATCCGGGGAAGCCAGAAATTAATATACGATACACACATGTACCCACTGCCCTTGTTATGAAGGGACTCACCCGATTTCTCCACACGCACACATAGAAGAACATGAGGTTCATTACACTTCGCGACCAGCAGAATATCCGACAACCAGACGACAGGAGTGAAGATGGAGCTAGGCGTCCTCCGCTGCCGTGCAGGTTGAGTCTCCTGAGGCGCGGGGGTGAGCGTGATGCTCACCAGACCCCGCGGCAGTCTTTTGGTGCTGCCGTCCGTAGTGTCAGCAGCTTGAATGGCAGGGACGAGGCCCCGCGGTAGCCATCCGGAATAGGGAACAGAGCGAGAGGTCGGCAGACCTCGTCGCGGGAGCACAGGACGACATCGAATGCGGCCACGCGTCTGTCGAGAGGATGCGGCACGCGCCGATCGATGGTGCAACGCCACCAACTCTCCCATGCTCCCACGCCGATCGATGGCGCCTCATCGGCAAGCTGCCCTGGGAAACAGCCCGCCCGAGCCTGACACGAACCGAATACCGATCGCGTTCGCGACAAATACTGCCCCGCGGCGCGCACAAGCAAAGCCATAAGCGAACGGCACTAGGGAAGCTCGAACTCCACACCATTGTATTGTGCAGCTCCCAGCAATGGTGGACTGCGAACACTGAACGTGGAACAAGATGAGAAATAAAAGTTTTGAAAAATTAGGTTTGCTTAGCATATCACCGAACAGCGCCATTTCTCGTAAAAACGTCAACAAGATTACAATTTTTAACACACTTCGCCAAGCTCAGCAGCTCCTAGTAACCGAAACCTACTTCAATCGAAGTTCCAGTATCACTTCCGACGAACCTTCCCATTGGTTGGTAGCCAGTGTAGTTGTCCCAAGCTGATACTTGGACAGTATTATCGGATGCAGATTTGCTGAAAAGTCGATTTGAATAAGTACACCAAAAGCCCAGCTTCGAGTTGGCCTTATTCTTTTTCGGCTTAAAACATCTGTTTGATACATGAGTTACAGGAGGATCCAAGTTAAAGTCGTTCACCTACATATATTATAGATTATGAGACACTGCAGCTGCAACCACAAATGGCCTAGAGATGGAAAGGACGAACTCGTAAGCGGAAAGGCTCTGCTTCTTTTTAGACTTGTGCAATTTTTCATACGGTAGCGTACCAAAGTGCTCTCAGGTTTGCTCTCAGTTTTCGAGCTAGCATCAACCCTACAACAACGTGATAGACGCTTCTCACTACGAGAAGTAGAAACTTCGATGCTAATCTGTTTTCGAAGTTTTCTCTGATTCGCAGGCGGCAACTGAAACGTTTCTTCCGCAACAACTTTTCAACACCTCGAGGAAGTAGGGAAGCAAACATGATGGTCACGTTCAACTACAGCCATATTTTATACGCAGTCATCACACTGACTGCATGAATTTGCCCCCGTGTCCAACAGTTGTGAGACGTTTTCGTGATTAGTGTCTCCATGGCCTTTTCTCCTGCGAAGCAATGTTCATGAGGGAGATTGGGCAGGCTAATGATGTGCCATACCCTTGCTAAGAAGAAAGTTACCGAGAAACCTGCTGTCTTACAACGCGAGCGTGTGGCATAGTACTAGGTTGTCCAGAAAGTTCTCAGCGTTTTTTGTTACTATTATTCATTCGTCTATTATTAAAGTAAAAAATCAACTTGCATTGCGCATTAATGCTACTTTCTGTACAGAAATTTTCGGTCTATTTAAATAAATATTTTACATTTCAACGTTGCTTTATATTTCTGTTCTTGAAGGGGTTGCTGAAGTATGTCGAAGGAGCAGTTCCGATCGATATTATATTTTAACATCAAATTGGGACAAATCGCAGCCGAGACAGCTCGACAAATCAGGTAACTGTGGGGGCCTAATAGTGTAGGAAAAAGCACTACGCGCCAGTGGTTCAGTAAATTTCGGACCGAAGATTTCAGCCTCGAAGACGACCCGGTAGCGGTCGACCTGGAGCAGTCCTGGACGACGAGTCGAAGGAAGTGGTGGAAGCGGAACCATCCCAAACAGTTCGCGGGATTGCGGAAGAGGTAGACGTCTGTGAAACTGCTGTTGCGGATGCTCTGAAACGCCTTGGGAAGGTGAAAAGGCTCGAAAAGTGGGTGCCCTACGAGTTGAGTGAGCAGCAATAACTGTCACGTTTTGTTCTTCTCTACTTTTGCGCGTAAAGCTGACCCGTTTCTGATCAAATCTTCGCTTGTGAAGAAAAATCGATTCTGTGTGATAACAGGAAACGCTCCGGACCGTGGTTGGACACCGACGAACCCCCTAGGCATTTTCCCAAGGAGAACCTCCTCCAAAAAACGTAATGGTCACTGTGCGGTGGTCGGCGGCTGGTGTGATCAATTACAACCTCCTGGCACCAGGCCAAACGATCATAGCAGAGTCATACTGCAAGGAAACCGACGAAACGCACCGAAAATTGCCTCAACTTCAGCCCAGCATTGGTCAACGGAAGAGGCCCGATTCTTTTGCACGATGACGCCCGCCTTCACGTTTCACAAATCACTATACTAAAATTGAAGGAATTGAGGGCTAAGGTTCTGCCTCACCCGTCGTACTCTCCAGACCTCTCCCCAACCGACTACCACCTCCACAAACACTTTCAGAACTTCCTCGCTGGTAAAACCTTCACCAATCGGGACCAAGCCAAAATAGCTTTCGTGAATTTTGTCGAGTCTCAACCACCTATTTTTTCGCTGATGGAATAAGTCGACTGTGTTGACAAAAGTGTGCTAATTCGAAAGGTGCCTATTTCGACTAAATCGATTAAAATTTGAGAAAGTTATGGTAGTTCAAAGCGAAACAATCAAAACGCTGAGAACTTTCCGAACAACCTAATAGAACGCAGAGCCAGAAGGAGAATCGGAAATCAGCAAAGCCACATATCCAGACCGGAAGTTCGACAACGAGAACTGCAAAAACATAATCTCTTCCTTCAGAGCGGAAAGCGCAACATAGTTCTGTGACCGGGGAGTTCCCTTGATACTTATGAAGCAAAGGGCCCGTGGTGCCATGGGGCTGCCGGGAAACATGTTGATGCGGCAACAGCAACGGCAACGCGGCAACCCACGGCACCCGAGGACGGGTGCTTCATAAGTACCGGCACCGTGGTGCGGTGGGTTTCTCGAGTTAACATATTAGCCTGCAACCCCACGGCACCACGGGCCCTTTGCTTCACAAGTACCGTTCCCTTGTCACTGTGTAAGGCCTATGTTATACTCACGCAGGAGCATCTGCGGACGGGCGGGAATCGCGCCGAGATCCCTGAGCTGGCCAATCGCCACGCCCCGCCACGCCCGCCCTCCGCGGATCGCCGCCAACAGGCGAACATGGATCTATCCTAGTCCGGGGGGGCCACATACCTAAAAAGTATTAAATGTAACAAATTCAATTGACACTTCGCGGCTACTACAGAACAACATAGGACCCTAAACAAGAATAGTCAAAAAACAACGAAAATTTACATTTGTTGCGTTGTAAGCCGGCAAAGTTCTGTGCCCTCCTCACCATGTTGGATCCTGGTTATAACATGTCAGACGGCGGTCAGCACGCGGCATGCCTCCACTCTCTCGCTCTTTGCCCACTGAAACCTAACGTAAACCTCGACGACTTTTTTGTTTTTTCGTTCGTTTTCGGTTTCTTTTAGGTTCCAACTCGTTCTCTAGGAGCCGCTCGGTAAGTCTCAACTCATTTTGTTACCTACCTTTTAGTTATGTGGCCCCTCCAGACTAGGACAGATCCCGAGAGGGCTGTTATACTTTCCGCCCGCGGGACGGCAGCCGTCCGCGGTGCAGTGCACTGTTGTCGTCTCGCGGAATCCCGCGCCAGAAACGCGCTCCATTGCGACGCTAGTCGCCCCTGGCCTAGCCTGTGTTATACTTCCGCGGGAGCATCCGCGGAACCTCCGCGGATGGAGGTGCATAACGGACGGTCGTTGTCGTCCCGGGACGGCTAGCGTAGCATTGGATCGCATTTCCCGTCCCGAGCTCCATAGGACGACAGCCCGGTGCAGTGCACCGCGGACGGCTGCCGTCCCGCGGGCGGGAAGTATAACAGCCCCTCGTCGTCTGTCGGCGGCAATCCGCGGACGGCGGGTGTGGCGGGGCGCGGCGATTGGCCAGCTCAGGGATCCCGGCGCGATTACCCCCCGTCCGCGGATGCTCCCGCGGGAGTATAACATAGGCCTAAAGTGAACCCTCATGAAGACGGCTGTAAAGAAGTAGATCGCGATTGCTGCGCGATGCGAAATGCTTGTTTCCCAAACTTCTTCAAAAGTTTCGAATACAATTGAAAATAATGCTTATATTTTGTTATTGTTTATTATTTTTTGCTTTCATAAGGCTTTGAAAACAGACAACGGAAATTTGCTCCTAGATACGAGAATTTACAATGGGGTAAAGTGGCCCTTACCGAAAAGCAAGAATGAAACACGTTGACAGGTTAAAACTGGGCACTATGCAAAAATACGAAAGAGGGTGCGAATAGAACCTCTTGCTTTCCGCTTACTAGATCGACATCTCCACCAACAGGCCCTTGGTGTTTACACTCTTCAGCGTCTCGTGAGTTATATCTGAGAGACGATCTTGCCCCCTCGGTCGTTCTGATCAACCATTCAAGAGAGTTCCCCGTTAAAGTGAGGGCTTACAGACAATCAATGTGTAAATGAATCCAACCTCGATTCCATCGCGATCACCGTACCGACGCGCGGTAGAGTGACCAAAGAGAAGTCGCCTACAGTGTACTTCTTGTCTATAATGAGCAGGAAGCATGCATCACTATTCTTCTCAACGACGAGAGCTACGCTGCGTTCCATTCCTGACATGACACCAATTCCAGAATGATTTCTAAAAGTCAAAATTAAGATGTCAATCAATAACGCACTGGAGAAGGTGAGAAGCAACAGCACCAGCAATAGCAGGCGGGCGGATAGCTGCTGTACGGCGAAGGACACTGAATCTTAGGCTACGGGACGAAGTACAAATTGTGACTCATGCGACGCTCGCAGCGCTGCGACGAATCGACGAAAACGTGAGTCATGGCTGTCCTTCGCCCTCATACTCTAGCATCGACATCCATGAGTTGGGATTTCGACTCTCTTCTCACCCAGGTGGAAAACCTCGAGATAATGTAGGCGGCAGTCGACAACAAGAGAGCTACCAGAAAGTGAGGCGGATCCCTCACGCCTTGTATTAGGCATGAGTGAGGCCCTGAATTGGCCAGAGCCCTACGCTGGAATTGGCTTGAGGATAATTTTGCATGGAAATTTCTGGGAAACTGGAGAGTTTGTTATATCGCTTTATATACATGATTGATATTTTACAGGCTTTATTCCCCAACCCATGATTTAAAATTCTTCAAAGGTCCAATAACACAAGGTACGTATTCGGTGTCAAATTTAGATTTGAAAGCGAGTAACAATCTTGCTCAGCGCTCACGGTGTCGTGGTGCATCGCACGATTTGACGATTAAAGGACGCCTGCACATCCAGCGCTCCCGGTCCCGCAGGGCCTACAGTGTACCGAACCAGCCGTAAACGCGGGAGCGCCAAGCCCACCGTCGTCACAGGCCTACCGCACGGGCTCATTCGTATCCATCTCCGTTCGTCTCGACCGGCATCGTCTCGGCTCATCTGGATCCGACTTTCGGAATCGCTGCAGGAGGACTTCGTACGTTGCTCAGGAAGGAAACCCGCCGTAGCAGCAGACAGCCGTAGCAGGTAACCACCGGCATCCCTGCCGTGGCTTGGCACAGGTCACTCGGCAGGATGTACGATGTGCCTCGTGGGTCCGGCTCTCGTCCCCCGTTGCGTAGGTAGGGTCTCCAAGGCTAGTAACTCGTATAGGTGTTGAATTGTATGTGTTGATTACGTATCGTAGTCGTAGATAAACAGCATGAGGTTACCTTGTGTACTGCAATGGGAGTAGACGTATAGCGTCTATCATGCATATCCGTATATTAGTTGTTACGTACGTGTCGTCGTAGGACACCTATAGTCATCCGTAGCATGGGGACGCCTAGGGCCTCGGATGATCCGAGTGAAGGTTCAGCTAGGTGGAGCGTAGACTAGGGGTGTTACTTAGGTTCAGGGTGCGTAGCCTATAACTTCGCGCCACCCTTTGGAAGCAGGGCCTTTTGGATTCCGTGGTATTATGAGGTACCACGTGGCAGGGAACGAGCGGAGCGAGCGTAGGCGTAAGGCTCCGATGAACCACTAGCAAAGGTGTGCTTCCTCCCCCATTTCCACTCTTGCTAACAAGGCGAGTCAAGAAGGCACACGGCGCAACACACGGTGAGCAGTCGTACTTTCTTATCTTCCGCTTCCCTGTCAGTTGAGTTCATCTTATCAGACAGAGTGGCAAGGATTCCATCCCAATCCACCGTGGCTGACTAGACCAAAGACTGGAAAATTTAGAAGTAATAAAGGCGCTAGAATGCGTTATAACCATCTCCTAATCTTCATCAAGGATTCGTCCGCTCATAGGCACTAATGCTGTTTCGAATCACCCTAACGTGACCTTCTGAACTTACACTTGAGCAACAACTGGGGCCGGATTCATCAACGACTAACCCTCGGTTAGAAGAGTAGAGATGCTCAGGATGAAGCCTGCGTCTCTGACTCTTATCTTATCTCTACCCCTTATACTACGCATTCTTACGGGTTTAATTGCTGATGAATCCGGCCCGTGTATATGGACGAGTTCAGATGAAGTGATCGCGAGACAAAATATGAAGGGGCTACTGGATTCTGGCGAGCCAAAGCACCGCTGCCTGCATGTACGCATCACACTTCCTAATCTTCCCAGACCCTTTCAGCACTTAATATACAGGTGGTACCAGGGTCAAGCGTGGGGTTCGATTTTTGCCAAAAATTTACGACCTCCCTTCCAGGGCGGGTTTGGTACGACCCCCCTCTCTTGTCTACATCACTGTTTTATTACTTATGTGGTTGAAATTTTCAATTGTTAATGCCATTTTGGTAACCTTTAATAGATTTTTCTTTTCAGGTGCAACATCAACACAATGGTATCGTCCAAGAAAAAGACGCATTATTTATTGATTGTTCGAATTGATTTTTTGAAAAAAAAAGTTGATTAACGCTTTGAATATATGCTGTATTTCGATAATAATATTTCGATTGTTCCACAGTTAGAAATATAGAATTTTGCCAATAATTTTCGAAATAATCGCACCGACTTCAACTTTTCAGATTTTCCGAGGTTCTCATGCATACGCCACCTGCACTTGTACCTGGAGGACCAACATCTGCCTCAGAAATTGTACTCTATAAAGATTCGAGTGTTAATTCCTAAGGCTGACATCACTGAAGTTGTTGACTCTTTCCCTTTGCTTCCACACCAGTTCCTCTATATTGTCGTAGTCGTTTTTCTCCCTGCTGCTCCCATTCAAGTGCTTCGACTTTACGTGCACTCAACTCCATTTGATGCTCGAATAACTTGTTTTTGTTATGCTTGCTGGAAACATTATTTCAAAACAGCCTAGTAAAAATGAAGAGAGAAAAGAGTTGACTTACCACGGCTTGTAACTCATGATTATTTTGGAAGTGGCAAATGTCAACAAGCTTAAAGAAGTTAATATCAGATGTAATACAAAAATGAATAGTGTAGGAAAACCAGTACAATTTGTTAGAAAAACCGTGATGGATGGGAAGTAAAAGAGATCTAGAAAGGGCAGCAAAAAAGCAACACCAGTGAAGTATTAGTCGGGTAGACGAGGATGAGGAGGACGTGAAAGAGATCTGTGGCCCTCCAGACTGCAACATGAAACATAAGAAAAGGCAGTTCAAATAAGAGAGCAGTAAAATTGCTTATTTTTTAAATCAATAAATGCAAATATGCGTAAACATATATATAGCCATTACATAACAGTAATAGATATTATATTATATTTATTTACTATTAATACATCCATAGGGATGTGCCTACAATGATCGAGAACAGGCCGCGAAAAAATTGCCCGGAAAGAACACGAATAGGGAAAAAACTCAGAACTCAACTTACAAGCAGCGAAAGCACTAAAAAAGCTATCGAGAACATTGAGGAAAGGCCCACCCATCTATGAACCTGCGCATCTATGAAGGAGAAAATAACCAGAGAAGGGTAGGACAACCAACCCACAAGCATTATGATCACTGCAGAAAATCAGACGAGCTTGCCCATGGTATACTATGGTGTCATAATGCACCTCAAAAAATAAACAACTGCGTAATAAGTGCTTTATAGTGCCTACGAAGATGACTATCCATACGCCAGTTGTACGTGTATGAGAGAAAGCACTTTTGCCTTTTGCCTGTAACAACAACTATTTTACTTACGTTTATGTCTTTTATTATATAAACAATAAAAAACATAAACGTAAGTAAAATATATTTATTTATTGCACTCGTATGAGCGCATTAATGGAACGGAACGGAACTTGTAACACAAAAAGAAACACACTGTACTGCTTCCTGATCATATTCGCCGAATTAGTAAGTTTTGTTCAATTGAATGAAGTGAAAAAATCGTAGCTGGTCAAACTCATCACTAATGCGGAGAGAAGTAGAGTGAAGTAAAGCAAGATCAATGATGAGAACTATTTCAGTGCATATGTGATTGATCTATGCTTATGTGACGATGATCTGAATGACCGAGATATACTTTTGTGGCGATATTCG
>OX377205.1:13868539-14001929 GCA_947396885.1 Heligmosomoides polygyrus polygyrus
AACCAGATTTCAAAAAAGGGGTCTTCATACGGGGCGGGGGGGGGGTTCGATTTTTGGCACGTATTGCTGCAACAATGGACCAGAATTCGAACCCCCACCGCCCTCTATGAAGACCTCCCTGTTGAAAACTAATTTCTACATGGTTCGAAAGCGCATTTCGTCTCGTTTTCAAAAAGCTATTAAATCTTTTAAAGTTCGAAAAACTTACCGGGATATAATTGTTTATACAAAATCACTTCAATTTTTTTCGCTCAAAATCGGAGGCCTCCGCCCCGTATGAAGATCTAGTTTTTGAAAACCGATTTTCACACCGTATGAAATCCCTTTTTTTGTAGTTTCTAAAAAGCCATTGGCTTTTTAAAATTGTGGAAAACTTACCGAGTTATAGTCATTTTTATGAACGTCGAATTTCGTCGCTCCCATGACGTCGGTGCGATATCGACCAGTGGTCGATCCAGTCTGTTCGTTTCAGAAAACCATGATTTTTACAGTGTGCATTAAACAAGAATTGAAACTTTTTGTGGCAAAATTTCAACTGTGTGGGTGATCTGCTTCAGGTAAAAATTAATTAATTTTTCTTGAAAAGCGAAAAATTTAAATGCAATCAGCCCTAATCATATCGGAGATCGCTGCGAAGAAGCTTAGTTTATGATTGCATATTAATCACATCTTGAACTCTAAGATGGTACAGTTTTCACTCTCTGATGCTCTTCCTCCAGAAGGTAGAAATTTTTTTGCCGCAAGAAGTCCGTCCTTCAGTGGCGATCGGTGATATCGGAGAGCGCGATGGCTCCACGTAACCTACCATATTTCGGAGATGTGCGACATCTCTGAAAAATTCACAAAACTTTTAAAACTGTAAGAGGTGTGGGTTCTACGCTTTAAAAAGCAGCTTGTAAGAATAGCGGCTTCCATGTGATTGACGGTGTCGAATTTTTTCGGCAAATGATACAAATCGGAGCGTCTGTTTATACAGAACAGAATGTTTATGTCTCACAAAAACACGTTTTATTCCCTTGTGTCAACCTGTGAATTAAAACCTTTATTGGGTACAACCTTTATTGGTTACAACTTCACTTTCTGATGCTGTTTCCAGCAGAAGAGAGAAAATTAGCTCCGCGACAAGTCCATCCTCGGTTGCCATTCGGTCATCGCTTCGAAGAGTGCTTCCAAAAATCTTGTAGGAAAAGCACTTAATTTTCCTTAGCAATTGACACTTCAAATTTCATAGACGGCAATTTAGGACGTAGATGTCGCTCGTTCAGGTAGAAAACTGTCGCGTCCGTGACTTCCTGAAAAAAAAACTGAAAAATGGAAACTTCTCATTGACTCTAAATCTGGGTGCAGAAAATCTTTATTTTTAACAAGTAATACAATCTTTATTTGGAACATTTTTATATTAATTTTTACAACTTTGCGAAACGAATGAGAAACTCCACGCCTTCGTAGGCATTCCTGGAAAATCCATCCTACGGTTGCCGTTCCGTCATCGCTTCCGAGTGACTAAAAAAATTTGTTGACAAAGCACTCAAGTCAGCTTTAGAAATTAACACTCGGCATTTTGCAGAGTACAATTTCGAATGCAGATGTTGCTTCTTCACGTACAAAAATGTGCCGTGTCCACGAGATGCTCGGAAAGCCTGAAAAGTTGAACTCGTTGTGATTAATTTGACAACTGCTCTCAAAAGTGCTTTACTTTCAACTGTAAACAAACAAAATATTATTATCAAAAGATTACATACACAAAACCTTTATCAGCGTTTTTTCTAACAAATTACTAAAAATAAAACAGTTACTTAGTAACACTCTTTCTTGAACTAATCTGACACAGTCGATGCTGCACCTGGAAAGAAGGACCTATTAAACGGTACAAAAACCGCATAAAAATTTAAAAAATTCGATGCGGATAGGAAATAAAACGGTGGTTTACACAAGGGGGGTGGGTCGTACCAGACCCACTCTGGGAGGGGGGGGGGGTCGTAAATTTTCGGCAAAAATCGAACCCCACGCTTGACCCTGACCTCATGGTATTTATCTAGCTGTGTTTTCCTTCCTCACCACTCTCGTATACACTTACAGGAGACGGGTCGGGGGCATTGCAGATAGCCCTCACTCCCTCTACTCTAAAGGTCGAGAAAAATTTTCGTCCAAATTCATCTGCAAGGTTACTTGGGATGCAGAGCACCAATTTGGCCACCAGTTTTAGTGAAACGATAGATTACAGAAGGTTACGATGGATATCTGTAAGTAACGGGATGTACGTAGAATGACCGGCACTGCTGCCTTTCACGACTCCAAAGGTCGAGGTAGAGGTCGAAAGAAAAATTTTCACTCAATCATCGCTCAGGGCTGCTGATCACGAATATTGTACCTATTTTTCAAATTTCGCTCGATTACGGTAGATTACGGTATATATGGATGACTAAAGCTGTGCACGTTAGTGGGATCGTTTCCTTCTCCAGTGTTGTCCGACTTATTTTCCAACCTTCGACTTCAACCTTTGATGGAAAGTAGTGCAAGCAAAGTGATTGATAATTTAGAAAAAGAGTGTCAGATTCGTGGTCAGCAGCTTGAACAATTCCCGACAGGGCCATTCCAGCTTCGTGCCTATGCCTTATCAACCCGCTCTGAAGTGATACCATTTTTGCCATTTTCAGACCACCCAGTGGCCCGTAGCGAAAACGAAGCACAGTTCTGTGATCCTCGTCCGATGCCTCACAAGGCCATGTAGGTCTCGTTGAGAATCTTTAGGGGATGTTCATGGACTTCCCTTGTAAGACCACATACACTAGGATAGTGCCGTAGAGTAACGAGCAACTTGTGTAATTACGGGAAAGTGTCACCATGCAAGCGCTAAAATCCTGATGAACTGCTCATACTGCAAAAAAGTGTAAAAATCTGGCCATCAGTTGGCGGTTTTCATACGACAAGTAGTTGCCCTTCCATTTCACCGGAAGTCCACTCATATTTTTGCGTTTGGGATTTCAGACACGTCGCCGCCACAGCTGGAGCCATTCCTCTATAAACCCCAAATACCATCAAATACCGATTTTCACAACATTTATTTATTTATTTATACGTTATAGAGAGTGCACCTCAAAATCATTCAAATATATCGGGCTACTAACGCAAGTAAAAACGGAAACAGTTAGAAAATGAGGAAGGAAAATAGTGATGACCAGATTCAGCTGTGAGAATTCCTCAAGCCAGCACAACATTTAGTCGAATTTTGAGGATCAGCTACGCCTTGTTTATTTCAGTTTGCAGAGACGTATTCTTCCATGCATATTCTCCAACAATGCCGCCAAATTCTACGCTCCTGCTAGGCCCTGCAAGTCAGCATCGCTTCCAAAAATGCTTCCTTCTTCCCTTCACATAGCGCAAAGATCGCGCTCGGTTCTGTTTATGACTTCAGCGCCAGCTGGACTTCTTGGCACTCATCTTTGGTTGGAGCAGAGCTCCTCTACCTCATACACGTGACTGAGTCTCAAGAAGAGAAGACGCACTTCCGTGAAGCCTCGCGAACCCTGAGAACGCGGCGTTTGTCTTCCCAATCTGAAGATCTTCAGCGTGAGCATGCCCTAGACGACGTGAACGAGCCAAACGGACTCGGTCGTCTACACACTCCCCGGGGAGTGATAGCCGACACGAGCGCTGTTCCACACTGCTCGAAGAGAACGACCACCGTTCCGTCGTGGTCTCCTCTTCATCATCCAGAAATGCGTTTGACGCCTTCGACGCCTTCGCCAGCTCGGTGGAGAGCGCAAAGTTCGCACCCCGCTCCTGCTCTCCGTCCCTAAGTCCTCAATATCAGTCCCCGCCTGGTTATGAGGTCTCCGCTGGTCGTGGAGCATCGACGCCCTGGGGACGAGTCTCACCACACTCTCTGCAAGACGCGTCAGACTTCTCCGTGGTGGCGTCGCCAGCGTTTCTTCATCCATAATTGCTTCATTGTCTCCGATTTCGGAACACGCCGCCATTGTTTTTGTTATCGAACGTTAGTTCTTCGGCGCCTCGCAGAATTCCACTCAGTATATCTATGGATTAATCGGCTTTTATTAGTGTTTTCTTCTTCTTCACGGGGCAAAAGGCTCTTTGGAAAACACTGGGTGGAGGAGCTTCGAAATCCCTCTATGTAGTATCAGTCGAACAGTAGGCATATTCGTTTGAAGATATGAGAGTCCTGTGTGTGATTGCCGACGATTGCCTCTTTGGCCCTCGAGTTTATCTATTTTTCATTTTTTATTGCCTATTGGAAGGTGCAAGCCATTTATTGCAGTAAGGAAACAACTTCGCTCTCGATAACTGCATACCTCATAACAAGTCAAATT
The DNA here is from genome assembly GCA_947396885.1 of Heligmosomoides polygyrus polygyrus. Classification (NCBI taxonomy): domain Eukaryota; kingdom Metazoa; phylum Nematoda; class Chromadorea; order Rhabditida; family Heligmosomidae; genus Heligmosomoides; species Heligmosomoides polygyrus. The sequence continues at coordinate 13,872,871 of OX377205.1, forward strand.
GAGATAAAACGTTTAAAAATCATTGAATACTACACTTTACTAAATGAATAATCTAGCTCGCTCACAAACACTAGGGGATACTTCTATAGTAACCAGGTTGAGAATGAGAATCTATAGAATGTTCCGACTATGCAGTTTGCTAGTTATTGTTTGTTGTTGCTCAGATGTAGAAAATTCGGATCTATCCTGGTCCGAGGGTCACATACCTAAATAGTATTATATCTAACAAATCCACTTGAGACTTACCGAGCGGCTCCTACACAGCAACATAGGACCCCAAACAAGAAAAGTCGCAAAGAAAAAAACGAAAAATTACATTTGTTGCGGTTGTAAGCCGGCAAAGTTGTGTGCCCTCCTCACCATGTTAGATCCCTGTTATGACATGTCAGCCGGCGGTTAGCACGCGGCATGCCTGGTCGCTCTTTGCCCGCCGAGACGGTTGTAAACCTCAGCGATTTTTTTTGTTTGTTCGTTCGTTTTTGGTTTCTTTTATGTTTTCTAGGAGCCGCTCGGTAAACTCATTCTCTAGGAGCCGCTCGGTAAACTCATTCTCTAGGAGCCGCTCGGTAAGTCTCGGTTCATTTTGTTACCTACCTTTTAGATATGTGCCCCCCAGGAATAGGACAGATCCGAAAGTTCTTTTCGATTCTCGATCTGGCATGTAACGACTGCGTTAACATTAACCGAAAGGTTTTTGAAACTTTTGTTCGTTTTCTTGTCTTGATAGTGAATGATCTGGCTTTCTACAAAGAGAGAAATTGAATTGAAGAAGCCCTAAAGGAAACGAGAGAGAAATCAGGGAACCTATCTGCTAGAAACCTCCTTCACTTCTTTACTCCATTAGATGGTCTTTACCCCATAGGTTTAGTTATCCAAGTTTGGGGCGCTCTTAAGGTTTTAAGATACCTAACCCATTCGCATTGTGGTCAGGCAAATCCTAGGAGCCATGAAGCTCAGTCGGAGTAGGCGCTGGCAGTTGCTCACAGGTTCTTGGCTCGGATTTTCCACCAGGTCAGCCTTCTATCTCTGGGAAGTCGGTCAACTAGTACAAGTCTTGTCTGGAAAGGACAATACACTGACTTGTTTATCGGTTGACCACCGCAGTCAATGTACAAACCAAATGTGCAGCCAAATGGAGCTCACGATCTCCTGTATACTTATAGTGCGAGGGCCCGCAGAGGAATTAAGTATCGCGGCCCTTTCATCTTTATGCGATCCAAACTCTACCGCCAGGTGCGACTCGAACCTGAGCCTCCTCCTTGCCGAGAAAGATGCTAGACCATTATTCCACCGGCCTGTTTCACCGAAAGCAATATCGACGACACCTCGTGAGATCAGCCGGCACTCACACGAGTGTCGGGATCTAAGCCACGTGAGGCTTAAGGAACAATGAATGGCTCGAGTTATTTATATCAAACACCCTCAGCTTAAGCGGTCCCGTGCCGATATTAGCAGCCTGCTCGCTCCGCTACACGAGTGAGCGCTGCTTAGTCCCAGAAGGTGTGGTTATCTAACTATATATAATTCGCTTAATAGGAGGGACACGTCTTAAGTCACGGGGAGGGGACTGAAGCCAAGAGGTGCCTACGACAGTGCGGCGTATGCCAGACGGCTTTTCTTTGTGCCAAGTGGCTTATCAAGTGATATGGTGCCGCGTTATCTGTGCTTTTCGCTTAACAATTCTCCGTTAAAGCTACGTAAGTCGTTGATGAATCCTGCCCGTGGTCACCCAAGTTTACGATATATTCAGCGGGCAAGAGTATGAATGGGGATCAAGTGGAGAGCTTAGCGATTCAGAAAGCGTGTCCAAGACGTCGTTCAACCTGAGTCAGGATTCGGAAGACGTGCCGCAGACGAAAGTAGCAACTAGAAAGTAGAAAAAAGAAATTTTGAGAAATCCCTTTTGTAAAAGTTTAGAATCCTTTTCGACAAAACCTTTTCGGCTATCATTGTTTAGCTTCATGAAATGTCGAGCTGCCTCGGCTGCGGATTGTGCCAATTTGAAGTTGAAATAAAATACTGATACTTTCTGCACAGAGCTTTCGCTCTATCTGACTAATTCACTTATGTTTCAACGTTCTTTTATATTCCTGTTCTTGAAGGGCTTATTGAAGTGTGTCGAAGGAGCGATTCCGAGCGATATTCTATTTTGACTTCAAATTGGGACGATCCGCAGCTGAGACAGCTCGAGAAATCAATCACGAGCTGCGATTGTTTGATGAGAAACGGTAGAACCTGCGATCACTGTCATAGCTTTTCGAAACTAATCCTTCCCTAATCTCACGCAAAGATTGAGCTGCTGCAGCCATTTCGTGTAGCAATGGATGTTGACATTAAGCGAACGGTAGTCTTGATCAGTCTCTTTTGTGACGCACCACGCATTCTACTTCTACGGGATGGAGGTGATTTGAATGCCTCTATGGTCTACTGAATGACTTTTGGTGGCCGGCCGATGGGCAAGTCAGTGTTTTACCCTTCCCGGGCGAGTCAGCCGGCTCCTTCCCTACTTCCCAATCATGCACTCCTTAAGCTTACACGGAGCGTATGTTATTTATTCTTCTTCACAGAGAGTTCTCTATCCGACGAGCCACCGCCTGTCACATACACCCGTATTCCAGCTTTTTGGTTCGGAACCCGCCGACTCCAAAGAAGTCGCCTAGTTGGTAGTAGACTTTTCGGAGAGGGATAGAACACCGACCCGGAAGTCCTTGCAAACATGCTCAATACGCTTTCAAATAGCTTCTATCGTGTAATAGAATGTTTTACGCATCCCAAAATTGAGTAACGATTGAGTAATACTGCTCTCTGTCCTTTTCTCCTACTGAGCGTCTGGGTACCATCCAGATCCTAAATCTAACGACTCACTTCCAACAAGGCCCTGTTGGGTGTTGACACAATGCCACGCGGCCAGTGCTCTTTAGTCATTCTCACACGAACTTCAGCGACATCGGATATCTGAGCTCCGGGGCTCGTGCACACCTCGGTTCTCGGCCACCCCGACGTCGTGTGATGGTGTTCTGCGACGAATCGGAGTTTGATACGTTGCTGAATTATGCACGGATTAGCTCTGTATACATGGAGCGAGAATCAGTTTCCAGAAGGAAGGTAGCACCATTGATCATCTGGAACTATGATCTTTCAATATAAAGTGATGTCGTAGTAGAATAAGGCGTAAATCTAACCTTCAAGGTTTTATATTAACTTAATCTATAAGGAAAAGTGACGGCGTTACTCTCCTTGAAACGGGAATCATCTCTTTTGGGATGCGCCACGCATTCTACTTCTACAATATGTCATGGATGCGATTTGAATGCGTATTTGGTCATACAATCACTTGTGGTGGCCAGCCGATGAACAATTCAGAGCTCTATCCTTCCCAGAAACGTCTGGGAAGGATAGTGCTCTGAAATCATTTACTCCGGTGGAATGGAAGGCTTGCTTGGCCTGGGCGGAAAATCCGAACCAGGAACCTGGTATCGGGTGCACGCGACAGCCATCACCTCCTCCGACTGCGCTTCAGGCGCCCTATCAAGATAATTACAATCGTTATCTACCTCGTGTGTTATACTGTCGCTAAGTTGAAGAGAATTTTAACTCAGTTGCAGATTCCTGGATAGAGTGGGGAATTATAGATCACTTTTGTCCTTTAACAATCAATTTGCCCTCATAGTTTCAGGGTGCTCCGTTGGGATCCGTTAGGTCGTTCGTTGAGTTCTGCTGCAACGATTCCACGCAGACTCCAAAACTCTTCTGATATTGGACTGATGAGCTCTCATGAACTAGCAATTATACCACCGAATCGCCTCTAGCAAACTAAACTGAGCAAAAAGGGGATTATTAGATGGGCAGCTGTGATGTAGTCGTTCTTTGTCAGAATCCGGATATTGGACTCTTGAGTGCTGCAAACACTTGCAGCGCTCCCTCCTCCGAACACAGCTTCTCCACAAGTCTATGGCTGGGTCTTAACTGTACTGTCTGTAGGCCACTGGCTAGATCGTCGCCCGCTCATCAAGTAGTTTATCGATGTATACACAAAGTTGTAGTCGTCTTGAATCACGTCATCACGTCTTTGGATACTTTCAGAGACTAGTTTCAAGAAGCTGTTGATACTCGATATTGCTACCTGCTCCTAAGCTACAATCACCCCATGTTCTTCTATCCTTCCTTGCTGCTCCCTTGCTAATTCCTGAAAAGATCGGTAGGAATCCTCTAGCTGGAGCCGATGCTCTTAAATTCCTGGTAGCCTCTATGCTACGGAACTATGATCTGGTAGTTGGTACACCTTTGTTTTTATTCTCGCCACCAGTCGATCTGGTCCATTAGCCGTCCTTCCCTGCTTTTTCGCCATCTTTGAGGACCGTCGGGTCGGAAATAGAACGTTGAAATGTTCTAACACATTTGCTTAAGCCTGAGCGGCTGATAGAGAGGCTACATGTTGTTACAGGATGTTTTGTTGCGATTAAAACTCTGGCGCCAGGCGGGACTCGAACCCGCATCTTCTGCTTTCCGGGCAGCGATGTTCGTCTTACACCACCGGCGCTGTTTCACCGCACGTAACATCCGCGATATCCTAGGTTCGAGTCCCGCCTGGCGCCAGAGTTTTGATCGCAACAAAACATCCTGTACAACAGAACGTTGAAACTTTAATGTTTGCTAGACCGTGGGTAATTTCAATGTGTAATTTCAGCGGTCGAAAATTATTTGTTTATTTTTTATTTTTTTTTATTTCTGTCGTCAATCATGATGCCATACAGCATAACCACTATGGAACGTAACTCTCTAGAAACTGCATGACAACACTGACATATACCAAGGGAGATTACAAAAAGACAAAACAAACAATAGATGAGAAGGAAAGAACTTCGGAACCCTTTCAATCGCTGGTCAACAAATTTCTTGAATCGCTCTGTTACGTTATGTTCCTGCCTTCCGATGTAGGCCACAGCAGCGACTAGTACCTAACCGAAAGTCAACACTGACGCAATGCTCTACGCTAATCATCAGAGAAATATGTGCGATTATAGGAGCAAAATATGTATCACCTGTAGTACCCGAACTCTCGTTGAACCGGTGAGAGCTTCTCCATTTGTCCCTGTCGCGTGCCAGAATACAGTACAGCTACAGCTACAGTGGATCCTTCTGGCGCCGGGGAACACGATGAGCGTTATATCGCTCATTCAGGGCTTTCACGAAGTCCGACCAACGACCTGATGGGCATTCTGTTTTTGTGTTCCTTTGACGATCGTGGCGTTCGGTCGCTGATGGCTCTCGTCCAGCTGGTGTCTGTGAGGCGCTTTACGTAGCCGACCCACCTAATTTTCGACGCATTGGCCCATTCGACAGCGTTCCTGATCTTTGAACATCGACACGAAAGTACATAACACCGGAGGGCTTTTCCCGATTGGCTTCGACCTCTTCTATTCGAAATTTGTTCCTTTTTTCTTTCGTCTTAATTATCATCTGCAGCTCTCACTTCGTTTTGATCTTCTATTTTTAAAATTTCATTGCAAAATAAAATTGCAGAACACCAATGATAAGTACTGTGGTAATTATGTCCATGGTACTAGCCGTTGAAGGCAGAACAGGTTGGTGATTAAGCGACGTAGTTGCAAGTAATAGAATATATTTTTGTAGTTGCGGCTAGTGGTAAGCAAGCATAAAAAATCGGGTGCGTTACGTTAGGCAGCTCCCTGGGTTACGGTAGCGGGCCGCGCCCCGCGCCACCGCCCCCGATCACGGTAGCGTGGCGTGTTGTTGAGCCCGCCTCGGACGGACGGATCCGACTGCTGCCGACAGGGACGGCTAGTGACGTCATACGCGTCTAGTCAATGGGCGCGCTAGAGCACGAAGATATGCACCACCGACTGTTGGCTACGCTCTTTCGGCTTGGTAGAAAAGGGAGACAGTGAAATACCTCCGCTTCAGCTTGTATGTTGGAGAAATACGAAGGTTTCTGAGTGTTTGCTAAAAGAGTGCCTGCGAACGACATGACATTTAAACTATCACACGCGAGTTATAACGAGGAAGTGACGAGCGAAATTACAATCAAGAGGAAAATTACGGATTAATGCTCCAATGAACAGTTTTTGAAGCCTAGCAAAGGTCCCATGTCTCAGCAATCCCTCAAAAATTTTCCAAGGCCGAGTATTCAAAGAAAAATGTGTAGGGATGTTAATATTGTTATGCCGAGCGAGGTTGTAAGGTGATATGGTGTATGCGTGTGGTGTATTGAGCAGCTTAATAAATATCCACCTTACAACCTCGTGCGGCACAGCAATATTGACATACTAAGAAAATACCGAGGTTTTACGAAGAGAGAACTTGGAGAATGTATAGAGAATTTCGGGAACCGCCTCCCAAACACCTGTGAAAGTTCATTAAAATGTCTGGCAAAAGTAACCTTCCTATCACAACGGACAATATATTAGAGCAGAAAGCAATGGTCTTCAAGAACAATGACACGATAGAGAATCTGTGGAAAAGACGCCGTAAACCTTAGATATTCTCTTGGGTGGTTATCTCACCCCATTGTCTGAAGTATTATTACCCAGCTACTTTATCAAAATATCTACTCCTTACACCTTCCAGATTTTCCTCTGTTCATGCTATAGTTCGAGTTTTATACCATTTCCAAACGGTTTACATATGCCCCCGGTTTTTTTTTTTCTTGTTGAGATAATCCATTATTAATCCACAGAATCGGGAATAAGGTCAAGCTTCTACTCCATTGTATCCCTTGCCCCGATAAAAGTGTGCATGTTTTGTTGTTGTTAGTTTGCAGTTTGCAGTTTGCACTTGGTTCTGAAACTTCTAAATAATAGCCACCACAATCCTTTTTTGAATTCTCCTGACAACGTGGCTTGCCATTTCTCCTCAGTCATATGAAGCAGATCTCATTCCACTCGAACGTAGTTAACAAACGCTCCCACTTCCTCAGTCTACCAAAAGACGTCAAATGTTCCACCAATATTGTGTACCATTTAACTGTTTCCCTTCTTCTGCGGTAGTAGAAGGAACGCAGTCGAAAGCAGTCGGCACACCCTTTCGCGCCCTAGCGCGCCCGGCAGACTCCGCCCGCGTATGACGTCACTAGCCGTCCCTGTCGGCAGCAGTCGGTCCGAGGCGGGCTCAACAACACGCCACGCTACCGTGATCGGGGGCGGTGGCGCGCGACGCGGCCCGCTATCGTAACCCAGGGGGATCGCTGACTAACGTACGAACCCTAAAATATCATTTGATATAAAATAAGGCGAGATGGATATGATTCTGCCATCATTCAATCAACTACAGGTGTAGCGGTGAAAAGTGGCCTAAATCAAAGCGAAGGAGAGGGAACTACAAGGGACATACTGTATCTTCTGTACCGTAACTTTGCAGAGGTCTGGGCAGGAGATCACGAGCGTCGATTGTACGCGAAACTCGCCGAGGGCTACAACAAACTCGCCCGTCCGGTGCGCAACGAGAGCGAGCCGGTGCTCGTACTGCTTGGACTCGACTTTCAGCAGATCCTTGATGTGGTCAGTTCGACATAATTCTTGCATACTTCTACTGCCTTTTTGTTCGCTTCGGTTGTTCTCATTTAAATTTTCGATTTTTTTTTAATTTTATGGATATACAGCTTTTCCCACTGGACAGAATACATTGTTCACTTGCAACTAATGTTATTCTAGCAAGCTTAATTATACTCAGTTGCGCTTTAAGAACAGCGTCACAGATCGTAGTTGTGTGCCAAAGTGACCCAATGGACAGGCCTTGCTCAGTAGAGGCAGAACGTCAAAAGTTATATCATGTATAGGCATCTATTCACTGGCGTATGCCTCAACAACGTCAATGTACATTACTATCGTGTGCCAAAGTGGCCCAACGGGTAGTCCTTGCTCCAGAAAAACAAAACTAGCCAAAGTTATCTAACTTATTGAAAGGACACTAAACACTGTCAGCTAGCAAGAAATGAGTTGTCATTAGGCCTAGCGTCTTCTTTCGGCTACAAAAGATCTCATTTGGAAACAAATTTTTAACTTTTTTTTTACGTGTGTAGCTTTATCCGCAGAGCAAAAAACCTTACTTACCTGAAAAAAAGTAGTCCCTACAAGTTTCTCAATTTTTTCAAAACGCAATTTTTCATGCATTTGCCTCTTCACCATCACTCCACCTCCCTATCCTGTGCCAAAATGGCTCAACGGAAAGTCCTTGCTCGATGGACAGAATTTCTACCAAATATGATGTAATCTGGAAATGGATAAGTTGGTAGTGGGACTTTCTGCAACGGATAAAACACTAATATGACTTCTCTGATGATATAAGCCACTGTACATTAACCTGAAAATCCGCTCGAAGCCCTCCGTTACACTGCATTTAAATAACCCTTTTGTTATATCTTTTCTTGAATTTCTAATTTATTCTTGGAACAAAAGGGTTTTCTAATTTGATGCCTTTTGACTGAATAATTTTTTTTGTTTATCCTTGCTTTACAGGACGAGAAACACCAAATCATGCACTCGAATGTGTGGCTGCGTATGGTGAGTTCTCTATTCGTTTGATCAGGAACTTTGAGGTGTTCTTTAGTTGAGTAAATATTATTAGATTCCTTGCATAAGTGCTTCTATGAGGGAGTATTACTTGGAAATCACCATACTTTTTTCAAATCCAATTTTGGACATTATTAAAGGATTCTTCGGCGCAATTTCAGGAAAAAACCAACACCAAATTTCAAAGCCTAATTTCTAATTTGGAATTGTGCCAAGGAATTCTTTAATAATGTCAAAAAGGATCCAAGATTGTAATGTATCATAGGAAAGAATGCCGCAATTTTCAAAGAATTTTCTGCACTCGTAGAACAGGCAATGTCCTTGTGGACGCCTTGACGGTTAGATGATCATCTAATCGTATTTGCAACCAGTCGTTCATTCTCTAGACTTGACTAACCCTCCACTAAGTAGGTTTCTACACTTAAAACGCAATGTGCATTTCGAGCATCAAACTATAAAGGTAGTCCGCTTTTTAGCCTGGAATTCAAGTGAAGAGCGCAATCTTTCTACTGAGCTTCCTTGAGACATGCATGGCAGACGTCAGTTGCGTTCCCTAACTGCCCATCAAGATCTCCGTGTTGTTGGTCTTAAGCTGTCTGAAGTCGTCGAACATGACGATGCTGATAGAATCTAGTTCTCTGGCTGTTCATGAGATATGGAAAGTAGGGAACCCTGGAGGATGGATAGGGATAAAGATCGGTGTTGGTTAACCTCTTGGTGGGATGCGCCACGCGTTCTACTTCTACAAGGTATCGTGGAGACAACTTGAGTGAGCTTTTAGCCTATATACTGAGTTGGAGTGGCCAACCGATAGAAGAGCCAGTAATAATGTTTTAACATATTTGTTTAAGCCTGAAGAGAGAGGCCGATATAGAGGCTATGTTGTTACAAGACGTTTTGTTGCGATCAAAACTCTTGCGCCGGACAGACCTGAACCCGCCTTCTGCTTTCCGGGTAACGCTGTTACGCCTTACACCACCGACGGTGTTTGACCATGTAGCAGAAAACTCAGTGTTTTATCCTACCCAGAAAATTTATGTACTACTTCGTCGACTCAGGAAAGCTGGTTGGCTCAGATATCATGGAAGATACGTGCCAAGAACCTTGATTTGAAATGCACGTAACAGTTAACCTGAAGATGCTGCCAAGGTGCTGATGGCTAACGTCACAGCAGAGCTTTGACGAAAAGCCTCTGAATCTTCTGGCGATGATATGCGGGTGAACGGGGACGATGATTTATGATTGCGCGATGAGGTCATGCGTAATTTGTGTAGTTGCGTAGAAGCAGTCATTTTGTTCAAAATCATGTTGAACTACTGGAGGAAAGTCGGTGATTAGTGATTGAAAAACCTGCCGCCCATCGGTGAACTTTAGATGCCGTCCCCACCTTGCCCTCAAAGTTCGCCCAGAGAATACAGCATAGTTCCTAAATCTGTATAGCACTAAGCACTGAAGCTGTTGTGATTTTTGTGAAAGGGGAAAAACTCTAGACCAAAATCTTGTTTGTAGGAGAAGTGTATCAGAATGAGTCACGCCGCCTATGGAAACTTTAGAGGTCTCTATATTAGGGGGGGGGGGGCAAAAGTAATGAGACACCCCATGCCGTGTCCATATATCTCGTAGCTGGAGTCTGGTTTCGTGCTTGTCGTATTTGTATGTTTGTATGCTACTTACTGAAGCTCATCTGAGAAATTACCATTTCGGCCCTTTCCAGAAGCATGCCAAAACCCCAGCCTGTCTCATGCCGAAACCCCGGTCTGACGGGTCGACCTGTGTCGCGCAAATCTCGCCCAATTCCCAACCCCGAACAGCCTGGGCTCAATATTCACGCAGGATGAGAAGTACGTCTTCTACCTTAACCCTGCCAAGCAGCGAGTCTGGGTGAGGCCTGGTGACCCTTCGTTCGGCGAGATGTTCACGGTGAGAAGCACCTTCGGAGATTTTGGGTCTGCGCCCATGGATCGGTTTACCGGAAGCTGTTTCCCAAGAGCACCGCGATGAACTCCAAGGCCATGGTGAACGAAATAGAAGAGATGGGCCGGCGACTCGCTCTTATTCATTCGCAGCGCTTCAAGAAGGTTCTCCTCTTCGACAACGCCGCACACCATTGGGAACAAGTAACCACGGATAAGCTTGGCCAGCTGGGCTATGTTCACATGCTTCACCCACCGTATTCGCCGGACATCTTCTCATGCGACTACCACTACCACTTGAGCCTACAGGATTTCCTAGTCGGAAGGGACACAAGAACCCAAGCAGTCCTTGACAACCATATCGAGCAGTTGATCAACACCAGGCCCAAGTAGTTCTGTAAGGATGGTGTCAGGAAGTTGGCTGATCGACGGCAGCAAGGTCCTTGCCCTTAATTGCAAATACATTCTTCAGCATCGTTGAGTTGTAATTGAGTTATAAAGAGATAAAGATTTTTTTCATTTTGTCTCATTACTTTTGCCCCCCCCCCCTAATAAGATCCTATGGCCTCAGCTGTCCTATTCGATGTTGTTCTGGTGGGCAGGAGACGAAGGAGGAGATGTGAGACATGATAACGCTGAGCTTATGTCACATTCTTCTCAGAAGTATAGTATAGCCGACATTTCAACAACGGGGTGATGGATCGCCTTCCTCACTTCAGCGGAATAGCTGCCCAAAACCAAGAGTTCACGGTTGGTCGCATCATGTAGATCGAATGTGGACTTTTCTCTGGTTTTTACTGTCGCAATTAAGTTGCTGTTCTAGATCTTCATATTTGCTGATTTTTTACCACCAGAGGCTAGGTTCATCAACATCCAACGGTGAAAATACCCAAACCTGATGCTGATGAATGTCATGTCAGGTGTTAGGCGCTATTTTCACCGTTAGAGGGCGGTAAGCGGTTGAAGAATCCGTCCCCAGAAGATACCCACGTAAAACTAATGGAAACTTCAAATCTACTGAAGCCGTCACAAGGGTTCAGTCAACGTGAAGGAGTCTGTCGCGGCTTCGTTTGTGACTTATCTAACCTTTGGCGCCTCAGCCACAATTCCCAAAGTGTCGCGTGAAAGACTCGTCCTCGAGAGGTCCGATTAGATATTCGCAGTCGCCGGCTACTGCGACGATTTCCCACGAAAACGTCGCTTATGCCTCTGAAGTGACCTTAAAGCCGATCGGCGTGACTAGCCTTACTTTCTGATTCACACTTGAAGAAGTGCGTCGATTTATCGGAGAACATGATACGTAACTAAACTCCAAAGTTTTGCTTATCCATTCCCTTTGAGGGTTGAGCCACGTATTCTATTCAAATAGGCTGTTATGAAGGCAAATAGAGTGCCTAGTTGGTATACGTAACGGCTTGAACTGTTAACCCGTGGACCCCGTTTTATTTCTGCGAGACAAGTCCGGTAGCGATTCGTTGATTTTGGTGGAATGGAGGGTTTGGTGTTACTGTGCGGGGCTTTGCCCAGGGAGGCGTCACTCAACCAAAGCTGCTCAATAGTGGTCCTTTTCGGGCATTTCGGTAGGTCAAACATTACAAAACAGCTGTAGCATTGCGGGCTCGGGGCCGCAAGCGAAAATGACGCCTGGAATAGCCTTGTACTGGTCAGAAATTATTCCGCAAACGGTTTGGAGCTTCAACTGTGGTCAGATCGTAGAAATCAATTAGTTCCATACGTAGTTTGAGCGAAATTTGTTTTCGATCTTCGCAGTAATGGTAGTATAAGTCCTCCACCCCCTATTCCTACAATTAGCGAAGACAGGTCGGGAAAATGGACAACAATACGATCAATACTACGAGCTGGATTAAAAATAGAAATGGGCAATAAAAAATAGAAATAAAAATATTTTATATCAATTAGAAGAGTACGTAAGTTAAAAGAAGAGCGCGCTCTATGGGAATCCGAAGATTGAATTGCAGATTATATATTTGAATCAATGGGACTTGGAGCGCTTTGGAGCGTTCCAAAGCGGCTTTTTTAGATAACTTTTTAAAAAATCAACTACTTTTAAAAATAAGCATATATTTGAGCTGAGAATCTCGACCTCTTTCTTTTGACATATAAATTTCAGTAGAGTTGAACAATGCATATAGGCTCGACACAATCAATCCAGTGGGCGAGACAACCTTTAGAGCGAGCAACAGGTTGTAGAGTGGCCGTTTGAGGAGATTTATCAGAAATTCTTAGTGTCCTAATCAGGATAATCAGGAATTGTTCTAAGACTGTCCAGCTTGCCTTTGGAGTGCGCCGTGAACAATGCAAACAGAATCGAACCTATCAATCGAATGGGCGCGGCAGCTTGTAGAGTGACCGTTTGAGGAGTTTTATCGGAAATTCTCATCCGCCCTTCTCAGGAATTGTTCTAAGACTGTCTAGCTTGCCTTTGGAGTTCGCCGTGACCAGTGCATACAGAAGAAGACCTATCAATCGAGTAGGGAGACCGTTCGCAAGTCCACGCGCGGGCGAGTTCGTAGCTCTACAGGCTGCCGCGCCCATTCGATTGATAGGTCTTTTTCTATATGCATTGTTCACGGAAGGCAAGCTGGACAGTCTTAGAACATCTCCTGATTAGCCTGATTAGGACAGCTAGCAATTTCCGATAAATCTCCTCAAGCGGTCACTCTACAATCTTTTGCTTGCTCTACAGGTTGTCTCGCCCACTCGATTGATTGTGTCGGGCCTATATGCATTGTTCAACTCTCCTGAGATTTATATATCAGAAGATAGAGCTTGAACTGTTAAGCTCAAATATATGCTTATTTTCACAAGTACTTGACTTTTTAAAGAGGTATTTAAAAAAGCCGCTTTGGAACGCTCCAAAGCGGCTTTTTCGGCAATTGATCAAAGGACATGTGTGGTACTGTAAGTGAGGTTACAATGGAAAAGCGAAAACCGCGCCTTTTCGAGATCTACGGTGTACTCTAAAACGGGAAAGTCTATGCAGCAATCTCAAACCGTCCGGCAGATTCGAACCCTCGAGCCCTCTCCTGCTTGTCTCTATCGCCATCTCCGCGGCCACCCAATCGCTGCAACCGGTGCTGTGAATGATTCACCTGAATGTACGCTGTGGATTTTTGAGAAAACCTGGAAGTTTATCCGTTTTCTATGATCTGACCCTAATTAAAGCTTCAAACATTTGCAGGTTAATTTTTGCGCATTACAAGGCCATTCAAGGCTTCACTTTTGCCTCATCAGTTTGGAAATCTCCACGGGAAGTTCACTGCCATCCCCTTGTTAGCTTCAGTCTGGTATACAGCCTGCCCTTCAGTCATGTGTTTGTCTGTTTTTTATTGATACTCCTTCGACACATGCTGCAAGCGCTTGATCCCCGTGGGAGCGGCTCTTCGACGGCGATAAAGAAAGACACACACTGACTTATGAGGTCCTGATTACGCTGTGTGTATGTGAGCTGTTCGCCGAAAGCTGTGTCTGGGGGAGAATATGAGTGAGAGCAGCTGGTAAAGAGATAAACGATGAAGGTTACTTTCCTTAGGGGATGCGCCATGAATTTGACTTTTGTGAAATTAAACGGGAAAGCCGCTTGAATGCAATGAATCACAGTGGGAACCAGATCGATAAGTCAGTGTTTTGCCCTTCCCACACATCCCTGATACAACTCAATGTCTTCGAAGAGATAGAGGGCTGGGTTGGTCTGAACCATAAACCTGGGCTTGACTGCGCTACTTGAGCCCTCCTTCCCGTTAAGGACAAATAAATGGGCACCGGAGGAGTAGGACTGGTTTTTATAAAATGTTGGTTTGCGCCATGCGTCTCGTTTTCACTGCGGAAATACCTAATGTAAACCGTTCTGCGCACTTCTCTAGAGAGTTCTATAATGCTAGACCTTTTTCATTTATTTTGTTTTATTCTGCTGCGCATCATTGTGCGCCACTTTAACAGTAGAGATATGTAGGGATAATGGAGATATTCCATTTTCAGGCTAAATTCGACAATTCCTAACAAGCTCGACGTTTTTGAAGTCAAAATAAACATCTTCCAAATCTAATCAAGCTTTCTCCACAATAAAACAGGTTGTCCAAGAAAAATTTTTGTCCAACAAAAATGTAGTATGAATTTCTTTGAAATTTTTAAACATTAAATAATTAATGATAACATTTTTAAAATACATAAAATAATGAATAATGATGTTAAATAACAAAAAATAAATAATAAAAAGTCTAAAATGAATAAAAATGTTTTAAAAATAATAAAATATCTTTTTAATAGAAAAAGTAAAAAATAAGTAAACTAAAAGAATAGATCGCGTCAAACACTCAACCGGATTATTGCGATTTGGGTTTGATTGACAGTAAAAATTCCGTTCGAGCGACATAAATAAAAACAAAGGATAAAGTACGGCGTTTCATAATCCCTTTTGTGATGCGCCACGCATTCTACTTCTACGGGATGCCGTGGAGGCGATTTGAATGCGTATTTGGCCATACAATGAATTGCGATGGCCAGCCAATGAACAAGTCAGCGCTTTATCCTTCCCAGACAAGTCTGGTACCAATTCACCGGCCCCGGAGGGATGGAAGGCTTGGTTGGCCTGGGCGGGAAATCCGAACCAGGAACATGGTATCGGGTGCAGACGACAGTCGGTGCCTCCTCCGACTGCGCTACACGCGCCCTGCGTGGGATGAACAGATCTAAAAGGTGCAGCAAAAACAACTATGAAAAATGCGCACATCCTCAAATCGCTGATTCAAGTAAGCAGGATTTTCACTGTCGGTCAAAAAAAATGCGGCGATCTACTCGACTGCGTTGTTCAATTTCTTTTTTTAACATATTTAATGCCTGCTTCTTTTCTGAGTTTCAAAAAAACCTTCAAAATAATTTCAAATCATTGTTTGTCTTCAAAATACAAAAATGTTATAAAATTTGAAACATTATGCTCACTTTCTGGAGCAGGCGACTTTGAAAATTTTAAAGAAAACCTTATTGTACTTTCCTTGATGTTCAAGAAGATGTTCAGTTTGATTTTAAAAAGCGGTAAGCTTGCTTAAAAGAGTGTACTGTTCGATTTGAAAGGTGTCCAATTTGACGTGAGAAAGGTATATGTGGTGGACATGCGGGCAAAAATGGTATCTATCCTATTGGTAGGGCCTCACTCAGGTTTTTTTCTGACAAATGTGGTAAAATTCAAAGTGCACTATTTTAAAGAGAGTACTCGTGGTTTGTGTTTGTTTCGCTTTTCTGGTAGTGCCCCTCCCGACTACGATAGATCCTAAAAGTGAGCAGAAAACAGGAGAGCTGTTCCGTTTTCAAATTTTGACACCAAGCCTTTTTGAATGCCTCGCACACTCCATTCCCGCAATCGAATCAGACTCAGCATTCACTGGAGACGTTGACTTTGTAACTTGCACTTGTCTCGACCCCTTTTAGAGAACGGAAGAACGAGCAAGAATTAAAGTTTAGGAGCACAATGTAAGTCTGAGTACTGTTCACGAACTCTCCCTGGGCGTGTTCAAGGAAGGATCTGCGAACCACGCAAGAAGCTCTGATTGACTGGTCCTTATCTTGCGTTCCCCTTCCAACCTTCCCCTGTATTGGCGCTTATCTAACGTCAAAATCAGAATCCATGGTGCACTCCGACTAACAAGAATCATCTACTCCAGAGTTGGATCGACCATTATCTAACGTGGGATCCGTCCGAGTACGGGAACATCCGGGAAGTTCGTCTCCCGATATCGAACATCTGGAAACCGGACGTGCTCCTCTACAACAGCGTCGATCAGCAGTTCGATAGCACGTGGCCGGTGAACGCTGTAGTATACCAGTGAGCTTTTAATGTGTGTAACCTCTTACAAATTACTGTAGCCCTACAGTAACCTCCTTGCAGTTCGGGTAATGTCACGTGGATTCCGCCGGCAGTGATTCGTTCCAGTTGCAGCATAGACATCGCATACTTCCCCTTCGACTCACAGGTATGTCGGCTCATTGAGCTCGTTAAATTTGAAAATATATGAATTTCTGTTGTTTTTTAACTGCACAGTTGTTGAATAAAGTTGAGGTTTCAGCACTGCTCAATGAAATTCGGTTCGTGGACGTACTCGGGTTTCTTCACCGATCTCCGCAACGCATCCGTCTCCGTGGGAACTTACCAGCCGAACGGAGAATGGGAACTTCTAGGTGATTCTACATCTGATTACGTAACCACAGCAATTTAGAGCTCCTTGCTGCTGAGAACCGACCAGAGTCGATTGCTAGAATAGAACTAGAAGGATTTTGTGGAGCTATGGCAGTGGTATTCCAAAGTATGCTAAGGTTCGACGACTCCATCATAACTTTCACGATGGAGTCATATGAAGTTATGAACGCAAACCGTCATCTCAAGGCAAATCGATAAAATCGATCGATAATGTCTAGTCCTCGCCAA
Organism: Heligmosomoides polygyrus polygyrus; assembly: GCA_947396885.1. NCBI lineage: Eukaryota > Metazoa > Nematoda > Chromadorea > Rhabditida > Heligmosomidae > Heligmosomoides > Heligmosomoides polygyrus. The sequence goes on from OX377205.1 coordinate 13,889,751, forward strand.
TATTAATTTGCTGTGAGCTGTGTTCACAAACCAAGAAAAGCATTTGCATGATCGATTCTCACCTCAAACGGTCAACTCTAGGAGCAATCAATAAAATCGATCGATAATGTCTAGCTGGTCGACAATATTAAATTGCTGTGAACTGTGTTCAAAAACCAAGAAAACATTTGCACGACTCTCACCTCAAACGGCCAACTCTAGGAGCAATCAATAAAATCGATCAATACTAGCCATCGGATCGATACTGCTTACTTGTTGTGAAGCCTGCCCACCGCCAAAAATATTCTTGGCTCGTACATGAAACGATCAACGATGGGTACATTCGATCGATAATGTCTTCTGGTCGATATTGTTTACCTGATGTGAGGTCTGCCCATCAGCAAACATATTCAAAGAACTCCCACTACAAACGATCAACTCCAGGCAAAAAAGAAGGGTAGAATCAATATCGCTTACCTGCATCGCTCGGACAGACAGACAGACAGACAGATGAACAGACGCTACCTCTTGAGTACATACCCTTTAAATCTTTCAGATCTCACTTCTAAGCGCTCGATTTTCTACTATGAATGCTGTCCGGAGCCGTACTACGACATCACGTTCACCATTTCAATAAGAAGGAGGACGTTGTACTACGGGTGAGTTCAGAAAACGTCCGTTGTAGAGCGTTATTCATCAAGCGTTACAGGAGATCAGCATAATGCCGTTGTTTTAATTCCTAGCTCCATATTGCGACTCGAAATTTCGCCCTTAACCTCACCACAACATTTCGTCTCGAATTGCTGTTAGAACAATTTTTAGGAACAGAAACGATCCTGCTAAGGAAAATTGTTCTAATAGATAGCCACAGAACCGACAGTAAAATCCAGGGAGTTTTGCAACGCTTATTGGTTAATCCAGGGAAATCATGCTTGATTATCAGCAGTCATAAACGTTATACATCGCAGAAACAGTTCAACTGCCTTCCGAATAGAAAACGACAATGAATATGATTAACGGCTAAGTTATAGGTTCAACCTCGTCCTTCCCAGTATGCTGATTTCTGCACTGGCACTGCTCGGTTTCACGCTTCCAGCGGATTCTGGCGAGAAGCTGAATCTATGTGGGTGTCCCCTTCTTGCTCAGGTTTTTTTTCAACCTGCGTGACTGGTTTATTGATTTATTGATATATTGCACATGTTTGTGCGCTATGCAAGAAAAGGAACGTAATCGAAGAAAAACATAACATGGTTCGCTTTTTATTGTCTTCTTATTAACCACTACAACGGGCGCGTGTAGCGCAGTCGGAAGACGTGACGTGCCGGCTGTCGCGTGCACCCGGTACCAGGTTCCTGTTTCGGATTTCCTGAACAGACCAACCAAGCCTTCCATCCCATCGGGGTCGGTGAATTGGTGCCAGACCTGTCTGGCTGCGGGGCAGGCATAACTCCAATGCCGCGCGAACCCTCCTGGCGTCGCGCTCGGTGTGCGACGAAATTGGACGAGTTTTCGCGGTCCGATGCTTCCGACGGCTAGAAACACTTCCTACAGGGACATGCGGCACGCCTTTGCCTCAATTCATCGTTCCTTGGAGATGGTATATGAATGTGGTTTCAATGGAACGATCAGCGACAGTTTATACAGGAATCCTGGTCATGTGGATGATTTCTGGCGTCAGTATTTGCCATCTACAACTTCGTCGGTCAATTTTTACCCGTGATTATGGTTATACTACGGAAAAGTTCACTATCACCCATTCTCGGATCAATTGTCCTACTGCAGACTGTTGCCTACCACATTCTGTGGGATCTTAAGTTCCTTGCTAGAAATGTGGTCTGGGGCTTAAACACTGAGAACATTTCGTGCTGCGCGGCTAGCCATGCGTCACTGAACGCACGTCCGCGTTTCAGCGCCGCGACGTCGCACGCGGCTAGCGCGCGACGTCGCGTTGGAGTTAGGTCCTGGAGCCGTCTGGCTGACTTGTTCATCGGCTGGCCACCGCAAGTCAGTATGACCAAGTATGCATTCAAATCGCCTCCACGATATCCCGTAGAAGTATTTAGAATGCGTGGCGCATCCCAAAAGGGATTAAGTAACGCCGTCCTTTATCCTTTATTAACCACTAGAGACTCCCAGGTGTATTTCTGAACGGCGAGGAACAACAACGCTGAGAGGTTGTACAACCTTAAACTAGTGGGCGAAAAAATATGTTCCATTTCTGCAAAGTCTTTGAACCTAACGAGTTAGGTCTATGAAATTTTACCAGGCAATCTCACAGTCCTACAAGGCAATACCTTTTAGACATCGAATAAGCAGAGAAAATGAAGGAAAAACATTGTTTCTCAAACGCGTAGTCAGGTGTCCGATTTCTTGCCTCGCAGTGTTTCTTTTGCATTCGATGTTTGGAAGGTATTGCTCTCCCAGAGGATCATTTGGCCTTTACTCAACTATTTCGATATTTTGAATTAGTAAGACGTTTTTGAAGCGAATACCCATAACGCAGCCATAGTGCTATGGACCTTTATCACCAACATGAACGCTTCAATGTTTAACTTCTTCACGGCTTAATGAAGATCTCACTCCAGGCGTAACGATCTTCATGTCCCTCTGTGTCTTCATGCTGATGGTCGCTGAAGCAATGCCTCAGACAAGCGATGCACTTCCTCTGATAGGTTTGTCGCTTCACGAGACCATCCTATCAACCGGCACTACACTGCGACCGGAAAGTATAGGGACACTTAAAAATTGTACTTTTCGTAAGCTAATCGATATCAATCGACCTGAATTTTTTACTGTAAAATTTGTTACGGCAAGGAAGTTCGAAGCAAAAGATTTTAGCAAAATCGGTTTGGTGTGAGCTAAATAAGAAAATAAAATATGGAGACACACCATTTTCAATTGACCAGAAAGTATAGGGACACTAGTAAAAAACAACTTCATTGTCAAGATAAAAAACAGTCGTTGATAACTAGTACTCAATTGGTCCTCCGCGGTTCATTGCAACATCTACAAGTCGGGCTGGCATCGAAGCAGCATGATTTCGAAGTGTTTGTAAAGGAAGTTCATCCCAAGCGCGTAGAATTGCTGATCGAAGTTCTTGCAGAGAAGAATATGTCTGTTTATGCTCGTAAATCTTCCTTACAAGGTGTCCCCAGATATTTTCCTTTGGGTTCATATCGGGAGAACATGCAGGCCAGTCGAGAACTTCAACAGAATTTCTTCTGAGGAAGCCTTTTGTGGATCTGCTGGCATGCGGCGGTGCATTGTCCTGTTGAAAAACCCATCCCTGACCAGCATTCTGTTGAAGGAATGGGAGCAGATGGGCTTCCAACAGTTGCTGGTATTCATCTGCGTCCATCCTTGCTGACGTGAAGGCAAGAGGGAGCTTTCCTTCTGCGTGGAATGCCGCCAACACCATAACTGTGCCGCCTCCAAAATTCCTTCTTGGGAGATACTCCTTCTCCTTGCGTAAGTCATGCCAGTAGGATCGGTTCCCATCTGGACCATCGAGGTTAAAGCGCTTTTCGTCCGAGAAGATCACCTGAACTATGAAATGTTAAAATACCTAGCGTCAGATCTGACAACGCAAAAAATCTGCCTTAGTCCAAAGACGTCGTTTGTTCCTAGAGACGAACTCGAGCCTGTTCCTTTTGTGCGTTTCTGTCAAACGTGGAGCAGAACGGAGCTGGGTATATACAACATTCCCATTGCGTTTTAGGCAGCACCGAATCGTTTCTTCCGAGACTTTCTTACTCAAACTCTTGCGCACTTCCTCCCAACTGATTGATTTATTGGAAACCATTCGCACGATTTGCCTCTCGTCTCGAGTCGAAAGAAGCCTGGGACGTCGTGAAGACTTCCTCGAGTGATATAAATCAGGACTGCGTAGAAATTTGCTAATAACGTTCTTTGATCGTCCCAGTTGAGTCGAAATTTGGCGTATGCTGAGTCCTGCATCTCTGAGGGCTTTGATTTGAGCTTGTTCCTCTATTGATAGCATCGATCCGCGACCCATCCTTACAATGAGCAAATTATGAGGCAGTATATTGCATAGCAAAACAGTTTTTAACAACGTACCTTTCTCCGCGCACCTTATTTGGTGGTGTCCCTATACTTTCTGGTCACTCAAAAACAGGGTCCCGTCACGTGATCTTTTCCCGTTCCTTGCCACCTCGGGGGATTTTGCCCATTTCTTTCGTATATATGTTTTTTGCCGTGAGGAATTCCACAGTATAATTTTCAGATCAATTCCTGCGGGTAGCTAGCAGAATTACGCAATTTGCTGGTGTCCCTATACTTTCCGGTCGCAGTGTATTGTACTTTCGGGACTCTAGAGATGGAGAGGTCGAAAAAATTTTCGCCCAAACTTCGCCAAGGGAGCTTACTTGGGGTGCTGATCACGAATCTGACATGCGATTTTGAAATTTTGGCCGATTACGGTAAGCAACGGTAGGTACGGGTGACTAAGGCTGTCGAGGTCATAATCACCGATTTCGTCCAAAGTCGCCAAGGGGGTTATGTAGGGTGCTGATGACGAATATGGCATCCATTTTTGAAATGCTGGCCGATTACGGTGGGTTGCGGTAGGTACGGGTGGCTAAAATATGACCACCAATTTCCCCCGAATTTCGCCCAGTAAGAAACGCTTTAGAATATCTGAAAAGCTATCTTTCAGACGATCGCTACGGGACCGTTTACATCCTGTACCACTACCGTAGCCGAAGTCTTGGCGAAATTGGTGGCCATATCTTAGTCGCCGGTACCTACCGTACTGTGTTCGTAACCTACTGTAATCCGGCGTAAAACAAAAAACAGATGTCAGATTCCTGATCAGCACGCCAAATAACCTCCCTATGCGAAGTTTTAAAAAAATTTCGACCTCTCCTCGACTTCTGGAGTTCCGAAAGTACAATAGTGCCTAACAACCTAATCTTCATTGTTTTCTTGCAGAAGTCTACTTCTCCTGCATCATGTTCGAGGTCGGGGCATCTGTAGTATGTACTGTGTTCGCCCTAAACTTCCACCATCGAACACCAGAAAGCTATCATCCAATGACGCCATTGGTAAGAGACCTTCAGGACCATCACAACCTCTAAACTTTTCGGAGTAACTAGTTCTAAACATGTTTTGTATGAAGATAGAGGCGAAACAAGATATTTACTGATGTTGGTTGTTGTCATTGTTGTTGTTATTATTATTGTGATTATTGTTGCTATTGTTCTTGCGCTAGGACTTAGACTATTATGATGCTATAGGAATTTGAAGATTCTTTATTTTGATATTTGCACCTAATTCTATTCGACGGAAGTATGTTTAGACGCGAAAGATTCTCCTGGACTGGCTGCCGATGCTGCTCTTCATGGATCGTCCGCCGCCCTTTCAGCTGGAGCAAGCCAACGGTCATATCCTCAACGATCGCCGAAAAGACAAGAGGTTTAGCTGGGCCAAGTGAGGGCGAGGATACGCGCAGCATTCAAGAATTATGCCGCCTTTCATTCCAGAAAACCCAAGGGATATCTGGTCGAGAGTGAGAAGAAGCTCCTCAACAACTGCTACCCGCCACTCGACCACAAGACGAAGGCCGTACATCTCGACTTCTGCCACGGTTGGTCGAGCTTCTCTTTCGTGAGTAACGGTAGTATTAGGTATTAGCTATCGCTTCAGGTGGACGGATTGAAGTCCGACGTCGGCCTACGAGCACCGATCGGAATTGCTTTCCGCTCAACAACACTGATTCACCGTCACTTGCTCAGAAGTACACCTTCACAAAGCTCCATGTGAGTGAACTCGCAGTGGACTGCAGAGCTATGGACATGGATAGCAACTCACCTTGGAATCTTTGTAATTACTTTGGGAGAGTCTGTCTTCTGTTCTAAGCTCATACTCCTTGACGTCAGTTTCTGATCCATCACTCCTGCTTATTCGTCAGCACAATTCATAGACAATTTTTTAGGATACCTTTCCAATAGCATTTGTTAGGGTACTGAAGGTTAGGGTTTCTGTATCTTTGAAACACGAAGCGCACCGTTGAACTCTTGAGAGCGTTAAAAGTTTCATGTTCAGTTCAAAACTAGGCCATTCATGCTAGTCTTGGCTCCCCATTGCAGCCAAAAGTTTAGCGAGACATGGCATCTACCACTATATAAATGGGTTAGTTGCTCGCGCTGTAGATGCTGAGGTGTAACTTTCGCAGGCTAGAAGCCTGCGTGAGATACGCCTCATCGAATCCATATACAATATGTGCAATTCAAAATTGGGTGCAGCCACAGCCGAGGAAGCGCAGTCTTCTGCTGTTTGACACAGCAGCATCTGCGCGTGTTTCTGAGCGTCTGGATCTAGAAGAGGGTCCCCTACGCGCGCAAGAAGCGTCTGGAGTTAGAAGAGGTGACACCGTCGTCGCACGACGAGCAGCCGCATTCAGAATTCGACATAGGTTCCTGCTGTAGCTGGGGAGGCGCAACCACGTCCTGCTTGACACGGCGGCAATTATTGCGCGCGTTTCTGAGCGACCTGAAATATGAAATATCGAATACCTGTCACCCACGTCTGCCGGGAGCATGGGAGAACCACTAAGGGGTGGTAGAGAAAGGAAGTAAAGGAGACCTCTAGGGTGGACCAGGAGAGCTACCAGGGAAGAAGGCAACAACCTGGACAAGGACGGCGAAACCAGCACGATGAGAACGGTTAGGGGTCAATAGTGGAAACAAATAAGTGGACTAGGAGTTGGAACCAGGAACGTGGGGATGGAGGGGGAAGACTAGTAAAAGCGGAGCAGCAAGATCCAGTAAGAAGAGACGAGTGAGGAGGAACTGGTGCCTGGATTCGAAAGGCGTGCCAACAAAAAAACAAAGACAACCTCCGGAAACACAAGCTGTTGGGCATGATAACGGTTGCGGAGGAGCAACCTGAGGGCAGAAGTGCTGCGCAGCACAAACCAATGGCGTTCCCCTGCACACTTCTGCGGCAACATCGCCGCCCTATTCTTAACCATAAGTTAAGGCCCTCCCAGACTTCTGCGGCGTTGCCACTGCCCCCTTCATCATAGGGCAGGGACGCAGAGCTCGCCGCCAGCGGCGTTCCTGCCCTATCCTTAACCACAGCGGCGAGCGGCGTTGCCGCAGAAGTCTGTGGGGGCCATTAGGCGCCTTTTATACTCCCGCCGCGCAGAGCCGCGTCAATTCTGAGCGCGGCGCGGCCGGCCGCGCCGCGCTCCGAATCTGACGCGCCGCTGCGCGATTGCAGTTAAGGCCCTCACAGAGTTCTGCGGCAACGCCGCTCGCCGCAATGGTTAAGGATAGGGCAGGGACGCCGCCGGCGGCGAGCTCTGCGTCTCTGCCCTGTGATGAAGGATAGGGCAGCGGCAACGCCGCAGAACTCTGGGGGGCCTTTTAGAAAGGGGGGCGTCAGCGACGAGGGCCACGAGTTTCTACGTACTACTACGGACTGGGCGCCGATGATGACGACAGAGGCAGAAGAAGTTGAAGTTTTGCTCTAGTCTCTAGACAGAGATGGGAACTGTACAGCACAAATTCCCCGCCAAAAAAAAACTCAAAAACTTGTTTTCGCTGGAGGAGAAGTTTTTCTGAAAAGATTGACAGAGCTATTACGTACGAGCAACACAATGTGACCAAGGCTGGTTTCTGAAAATGATTACGAAACGTGGAACTGTCGAACTTAGGATGGCTACATAATTCTGAAACGCACCGTACAGGGATCACAATCAAATACAGCGCCAGTTCTCTTGGCTAGCCTCTACAAGATGACTTAGAGATCTTCGAACCATCCCAGCGCTTCCTAAACGAAACATAGAAGATCTTCAGCGTTTATAATCTCGTTATGTACTCCCTTCAGAACCCGCCAGAGCTCAATGAACACAAACCAACGTATCCGGTCACAACGCGGGCCGTCATGGATGATCGGCAGTACGCTGGAATCATGGAAGAATTGCGTGTTATCTCGAACAGGGTGAAGAAGGAGGTTGGTCATATTCACCTGGGACCGGATTCGTTAACGACTCACAGCAATCTAACGCAGAAAATACAGCCGAAATCCCTAACAGCGCGGCTTATCGAGCGGTGTGTTGCTGAAACGTCTCACCATATCGCTTGTTGATCAGCCGCGCTATCAGGAATTTCGACTCTGTTTTCTCCGTTTTGTTGCTGTAAGTCGTTGATGAATCCAGCCTCTAGATTCCATGACTTCTACCAAAAAAACCTAACCATAAGAAGAATATGTCGCATGGCACATTTTATGAAGAGCTTATTCCTCTTCTTAACCTTGTTTTGAAGATATTTGGATGTCTGGCTTAGTCAACATCGAACACCCAAATATTCTCAGAAGTGTAATAACGTACCATTTCACTCTATCTTCCTTCCAGGAGATAATGCACGCCGAACGAGCCGACTGGATGTTCGCAGCGATGGTCATCGACCGCGTCTGCTTCGTGACGTTCTCGTTCTTTCTGATCCTCTGCACACTTGTGCTCTCCTACCGGGCACCTCATATCTTTGTCTGATCCTACCGTATACCTTGCCTTATTCTACAGTCGCTGAGCGCTCTCAGGCAGAGCAAAATGAACGGGTCCGTAAGAGCATCTAATCAGCCTCTAGTAGTGTCGCTGTCAATTGTCTAAATATGAGTAGAAGTCGGTGATTCAGAGGGTCGCCAGCTACATACATTCGTCGAGAGGCGTTATGCCGAGTGCTATTTTGTAACCATAGAACTCTTGAATTGGAAAGCCGAATAGGAAAGGCTGTAGATTTCCTGCTCTTTCAGTGGATGTGTTCCCTCACCATCAGATCTCCCTTAAGGGGTTTAGACATGCTCGATTGATAAATCCGGAAGAGTTCCTAACTAATCTCTCTTTAAAATATACTCATATGGTCGATCTACTAGGTGATCTCAAGCTTTGCCCTAATCTCAGAACAGCTCTACGTCAAGTCTTTCTTACCACTCGTTAATACAAATCACTACTATGGAGACCGTGATCCAGTTCGCTGCAGTTCTGCACATTGTAATTAGAAATAAATGTGATATTCTGATGTGATTAACACGGTCGAGCACACAAACAATAACAAAGAAGATAGTTAAGTTTTTTGTGCCAACACAAGGTTTTTAGGTGGATCTTTACTTAGTGGGGCCTGACGTTTCAACTTCTCGTCGTCTTCAGAGGCCTGAACGTGGTGCATTAGTTCTATTTGCGCTCTACTCCATCAAGCACCTTAACTACTATAGCATTTCGGACCGTGCCGAGGTTTGAAGAGGAACCGTTCTTGACTCATTGTGAACTGTAGAAGGGCTGGTCGGCGACTGTGGTGTGCAGTACGCCCCATTCGTCCCTACTGGCTAACTGACGTGAGCGAACTTCAGCCCTTGCAGTGGATCCACTTGGCCCCAACTTTTGTGCTCGTAGGCCTCATAGGTCCAAAATGCTAGGGTAGTTAAGGCGTTTGATGGAGTAAAGCGCAATTAAACTAATGCCCACGTTCAAGCCTTTGAAGACGACGAGAAGTCGAAACGTCAGGCCCTGCTAAACAGAGAACCACCTAAAAACCTCGTGTTGGCACAAAAAAAAAACTTAACTGACTAACAACTCACAATGCTGAGGTTTGAAGAAGACAGAAGTTAGAGATTTCAAAGAAGACAATCCAAAAACCAAATCGAAGCAATCCCACGAGGGAAGAACTCTGGAGATTTAGAAAGGGATAAATCCGTTTAGACACCAGATGCAGTTTGGGGAATTTCCTCGTATGCTTGTTCCACATGTTGTACGCGCAATCATACTATATAATAATCCGCTAAGCGATGAGTCACACTATCGATCGACGATGAGTAATAAAATAGAGGAAATTACGGGGCACAAATTAAGGCCAGAAAATAGCGGAAAATACCTAACGCCTTCTGCGTGCCTGGTGACTCAGTAGACGAGCAGAACGCATTGCCAAACGTGCCTGACGACTCAGTAGACGAGCTGAACACGTCGGCGACCGTGCATGGCGAGCCGTAGACGCACCGAACACGTCGGCGACCGTGCATGGCGAGCCGTAGACGTGCCGAACACGTCGACGACCGTACATGGCGAGCCGTAGACGTGCCGAACACGTCGCCAACTTTAGCCCTGGGGGTAATCAAGGTCCCTGAACATGATTATGAAGTTCGTTTTTAAAGTATAGATCACCATCGATCGATATCGATCAAATTATCGGTTTTTATGGATGTCGTCCAAGCGGTCCGAAACTTCAGCGCTGGGGGTAGTCGAGGTAACATCATACTGTATAATAATCCGCTAAGCGATGAGTCACACTATCGATCGACGATGAGTCATAAAATAGAGGAAATTACGGGCACAAATTAAGGCCAGAAAATAGCGGAAAATGCCAAACGCCCTCTACGTGCCTGGCGACTCAGCAGACGAGCAGAAAACGTCGACAACTACAGCCCTGGAGGTAAACCAGAGTTATTCTACCTGCCTAAAAACTTCAGCCCTGGGGTAATCGCGGCCGGTGAACACGAATCTGAAGTTTTTGGAGTATCGATCGCCATCAATCGATATTGATCAAGCTATCGATTTTTTGCTGATGTCGTCTAGGCGGTTCAAAACTTTAGCCCTGGAGGAAGTCGAGGTCGCTCAACACGAATATAAAATTCGTTTTTGAAGTATCGATCGCCATCAATCGATATTGATTGAACTATCGATTTTTTGTGGATTCCGTCCGAGCTGTCCGAAACTTCACTCCAGGTGATAGTTGAGGTCGCTCGATACGAATCTGAAGTTTGTTTTTAAAGTATCGATCGCCATCAATCGATATTGGTGAAATTACGGGGCGCGAAAATAGAGGAAAATAGTCAGACTTCTTTTACGTGCCAGGGGATATAGAAGACGTGCGGAATACGTCGCATGACGTGCCTGGGACCCAAAGCACGTGCCAAGGACTTCGCTCAACGTGTTTGGGGATTCAGGTAGACGTGCCGACGACGTCATACAAAGTGCCTGTGGACTCAGAAGGCGTGCCGAAGACGTCGTCCGCTAAAGAGGGATCACTGAGGGGGACCAGTACCAGTAATGGGGGACCGTTTCACTAGGGGAGGACCAGTAGTGAGGAACCAATAGATCGCCCTATCATACTATACACTGTATGTACTGCGAGCCTTTTGTACTCCTAGGTAGGTAGGAAAGCTGTACGAGTAGAGCAGCTAGCTTGATGTGATTGTCCTTAGCTTCGTGATACTGCAACATCGCGCGAAGCGCGCTAGTTCGAGCCTCGCACTAGCGCGGAGCACTTGTTACACATAATCATCATTACGTTAGTGATGTTGCACTGATATACACATTCTACACATCTTTACACGCAAATTCCGAGTCATCAGTGACGCTCTACATCTGTCAAACCTGCGTCTGCAACAAGTCACGAGCGGTAACTCCCATGGCTGCGCGGTAACATTCGTCCATAAAGACCGTTCCTTTTTAGTATTCTGTTCTTGCAGTCGAACGTTGTGCGTAAAGGCGTAGAATGGACAAAATATTCCCCCTTTGAGCCATTGTCGTTATCCCTTTCTGCAACTGCTACATTCAGAAGGGACAACTATCAACAATTAAAACACGAGCTGATTTTGGATCTTCAGTCCCCTCTCGCTATAACGCGTTTGAAGGGACCGGAGAAAATCCGGTGTAGGTTACACGTGGTCATCAACGAAAATATGTAACCTACCGTCGTAAGATCTTTGTTGCAAACAAAACTATCGCTCCAAGCGGAACTTGTACACGAATTCCCTGTCTTCCGAGCAGGATGTTTACCCTCTATACTACCAGCGGTGGTAAACCGCGCCTCACCCGAGACATCCTCATTGCAAATGGCTTAAATGGCACTCTTCCATGATTTGTGAACGATGAGTGTGATCAGATAGTGTTGTTGCTGTCATTCTGTTAGCAAAGCAGAAAGTACAGGTACAACTCCCGCATGGCGCGAGAGTTTAGATCGCAACAGAACAGCATGTAACAATAAATAGCACTACTAATGCTCTCGGCTTGAAAGATCAAGTGTGGGGCATTGTTTTGAATAGTCTGAGTGCCACCACTCATCTTCTTTCGTTCCTGATAGAGGAAATCTCCCAACATACGGCAGCTTCTAACGACTACCGGGAGTTTCCAACCGTGCTCGACATATTGCTGACTATGAACACTTTGTGAGTCGCGCACACATGGAGAACGTCCATATGCATCTAATTCATAGTCGCACAGTTGCTGGGTGCGACTACGATCGAAGCAGTAGAAGGGTAGGTCTGATCGCAGACGCGGTCAGCTTCTTGCTCCTCTTCATTTTCCGTGTGGGACCGGAACTGAGTCCTGGTCGCGTTATAACTGGAGTCATTTTGAACGCAGAGTTCTTCCCAAATCCGCGCTATAACGGGAGTAGCGTTGTATCCGACGCGTCTTAAACGGAGCTGATTTGTATTGGCGAAAAGGTAAGTTGGCCGAGGCCAGAGAAAATCTACGTTATATCGAGAGGGGACTGTATTTTCGGACGAAGCTTCTTGATGAAAGGGTGATAAAGTAACACACGTGGTACTTGGCCGACTGGTGTTCGCATCACACCGAAATGGATCTTAAAACGGGCAAGTTAAATTAGCCAGATTCTGGAGTTCCTTTCACAGAAATCACATTGCTTGTTTATTCTACGAGCATATGCAATCATTAAGTGTCCTCCTTGCCAACTAGCAACTTTTCCAAAGCACACTAATTTATTTCCTACACTCAACAAAGGTGTACTCAACAGGAGACACAGGAAGAAACAATAAGTATTATTGTCACCACAACACTAAATAACGTAAATTGTTTCTAAACTATTAGGCGAAGGTTTTTGTTTAAATTGAGCATAGAAAATTTAAGGAATAACTGTCTTCTGTGTTGTAACCTACCCAGCTTGCAATCCTTACCTGCAAATACCCCATCACTTGGCTATGATGCCGCTTTTCTTGAACAATTGGAATCTGCCGCTTCGGCACACGGGTATACCAACCTCCCTTGTGGAACCGACAGGTTGGGCAAATCAGGCTAGCGGGATCCAGGCTGCAGTGAGAGTAACTCCTTTAAGCAGTGTGCGTTGGAAACCGTTACATCGTGTGCGCCACAGCTTAGTACAAGGGAAATCGGATCTATCCTAGTCCGGGTCCGGGGGGGGGGGGGGGTGGTGGGGCCGCATAACTAAAAAGTATGTAAAAAATCGATTGGGACTTACCGAGCGACTCCTACAGAGCACGATAAAACCTAAAACAAAGAAAAAACGAACGGATAAATAAAAAATAAAATCGCCTCGGTCTAACAACCGTATCGGCGGGCAAACAGCCGCGTGCTGATCACCGCTTGACATGTAAGAACCAGGATCTAACATGGTAAGGAGGGCGCATAAAGCCACCTAGCGCGTGCTGACCGCCGCCTGACATGCTATAACCAGATCTAACATGGTGAGGAGGGCACATAACTTCACCCGCTTACAACCGCGACGAAAACATTTATTTTTTCGTTGTTTTTTTTTTGCTCGCGAATTTCTCTGTTTTGGGTTCTATCGTGCTGTGTAGGAGTCGCTCGGTAAGTCCCAAGTCGATCTTTTACATACGCTTTAGCTATGTGGCCCCCCCCGGACTAGGATAAATCCAGAAAATCAATGTAGGAAGAGACGGTGGGCATTTCTTTGCAATGAAACAGAACAGACGCGGATCGCTTCGGGCATTTTTTCTCGTAATCGACCCATTGAGCCAAGTCCCACACCTTGCTCCGTTCTCCAAGGTGATTGGCGACGGCGGTAAAGTGTAATCCTAAGTTTTCTGCAGTATGGTTTACCGTGGGTCTTATTTCACCAGCCATTGCAGTCGGCACAGTTGACCTCCGGTGGACGTCCCAACGAGCGGAGACTTTGCTATTGAAGTCACTGTTACGAAAGCGAAGCGAACCAATCTCGTACGGTGCGTTCGGAGACTGCACCTTGCAGGAATGGTGCGTTAATGTGGCGACTGGATATGGTTTGACGTCACATAGCAGAAAGCCACTAATGTTCTCCTTCGAAAGCTCCATCTTTTCGGTACAAATTGTTCACGTGTGATCAGTTGACGATAAGATTATATTAGGTTGGTGCATAAGTTCTCGGACATTTGATCCCTCCTGAATTGAAAGCGCATTTTCCCGCCAAATTTCTCACATGTATCAACGCGTAAATGATCGATAGAGAAAGGGAAGGGCTACAAAACTGTTCCTAACATTTACTTCTGCGTTGTTAACGTCAGCTATTATGGCTAAGCAATTCATCCCAACTGAGACGCATATTCGGCACGTCATGTTATTCCTGCATCAATCTGGCCTCAATGCCAACGAATCGCATCGTCGCCTGAAGGATGTTTGCAATGAGAGTGCTCCTGCTCGGAGTACTGTGTACCAGTGGTTCTCGAAGTTTGCAGTTGGTGACTTCTCCGTTGAAGATAATGAACGAGAAGGGCGCCCGATGACACTGGATTTGGATGGCCTCCGAAGTAGAGGGGAAGCGGACCCATACCAAACCACTCGCGAACTATCAAGCACTCTTGGTCCTCAACAGTCGTTCGAGGATTGAAGTCGATTGGCAAGGTGCAAAATTGGGTCGCTGGGTACCTCACGACTTGACACAACATGACATGGGTTGCAGAGCCGATGTCGCTCTGTCTCTCCTTACCCTCAGACGTACCCACGGATGGCTGGACAACCTTGTCACCGGGGATGAGAAGTGGATACTCTACTCTAATTATCACCGGCGCGCACAGTGGGTTGACGCAACTGGAGAGGCAGAGGACGTTCCGAAACCCGACGTTCACGTGAAAGAGGTGATGCTATGCATTTGGTGGAGCGTTCTTGGCGTATAATACTGGGAGCTGCTGGGCGAAGGGATAACAGTGACGGCAGAGGTTTACGTCAACCAACTGAGGAATTGACGGCCCACCTTCAAACCACACGAGGAGAGCAAGTGAAGGTGTATTTTCAACACGACAACGCTAGACCGCATATTGCTAGATCGACGGTGGCTGAGTTGGCGGACTACGGATGGACCGTTCTTCCACATCCACCTTACTCACCAGATCTCGCTCCTTCTGACTATCATTTGCTTTCAAGCCTTCAACGCTATTTAGACGGCCGGCAATTTAGGAACCGAGAGGATGTCAAGGGGGCACTGCTCACATTATTCGAATCACAGCCGGCCACGTTTTGGAGAACAGGCATCCATGACTTACCAGCACGTTGGCGAAAGACAATTGATGTAAAGGGTGGTTACTTCAAATATATGATATGATTTGATATTGTTGTTCGTATGTTGTGATAATAAATATTTCATGCCCCAAATGTCCGAGAACTTATGCACCAACCTAATAAGAAAAATCGAGATACCTGGCCTACTTATATATGCACAAGAAAAATTGCTGAAAAGCAGTGTGAGAAAGAAAAGGACGCACCTTCAATAACGGCTGGAACTTTCCCTACAGCCTAATACACCCTTATTTCGATGTCATGCGTTTCTGTCCCATCATACACAGCTCTCATCGTAAGAACACTGTGCAGAATCTTCACAATATCATTCTCCTGTGGGTTTCCTGTGAGACGACGTGGCACTTGCTCTGGCCACATTTAGGAGCAAGCTTCATAAATAACTAAACCCGTGGGTATGCGGGGTATAAGGGGTGGAGATAAGGGGCAGAGATGAATGCTTCATCATGGGTATCTCTACACCTTACACCAACCGCATCCTCGCGGATTTAATCGTTGATGAATCCGGCCTTAGATATATATTTTATCCAAGCCAGCGTTGCTGTTTGGCTTGGATAAAAGGATGGCACTCCAGACATCGCATTGACAGTGGCGGACGCACCACTCAGGCTGTGATCGTGATTCAGAGCGAGATCTGCGGCCTGCTACAATTGCCTGGCTTCGTGTGCCACGCGATTGTCCTCTCTTGGGCACTAATCGGATACGGAACAATTGCGAAGAACTACGACTGCGAACTACCTAGCTCTCACACCTACACCTTGCGCTTGCAGCATTATAGGATGCGTCTGTTTAAATATACTTGAGATTTATGGAGAAACAATATCAAACCTCAATGGTTTGTTTCGCCACCTCCCTTCAGACAAACCGTTTTTATTATAACACCTCCTTTTTGTTGTTGTTGTTGTTGTTGTTGTTGTTGTTGTTGTTGTTGTTGTTGTTGTTTAAAGTCCGACCCAATGGATCGATGACCAGTGGATCTGTAGTGCTGGATTAACCCGACTCCAATATGATTTACCCCACATGAAGAAGTTAGGAATCGTATGGTCCAATACCTGCCTTCCTACGAGCCGTGATACTGTGTAGTTTGCATATTTCATCTAACAAATGTCTGACCATGTAGTGAAATAAACAAGAGATAACATAACAGTTGTCCGAAGGCGATTACAACCTCCGAGTCAGAAAGTGTAGACCAAGACCTACGATACACACAAAGCGACTCAACCAGCGAGCCACCGACCCACCTCCATGGGCCTTTGCCAAGGTAGAGACAGCAAGCCCGGACGGAGAGCCCGCGTTACTTGTAGTTCCGGTGGAGATAAGACGAGTGACGATCCTCTCGAGTGCGGATGTGCGAGAGAGCGACTCTGTAAACTACGGCGGATCCGAACACACTGGCGTCGGTCGTGACGACGAGGTAAACTTCTGGTGGCATCGGACGCGGACGACGGCTGCTCTCGTTTGCGAGAGCTTCCACGATAGTGTTAACCTACAGCGGCGGTGATAACGATCTCTCAACGGGAGGACGAAAACGACCGCACACTGGGCAAAGACTGGTATACTGGACAGCAGGACACGACCAAAGAGCACAGGAGCATGCTTCACCGCGCCTCTCGGCGTGTGAGGAGATTCCATGTAGACACGTCGATTGATGCGTCGACCTAAGTGATCGGTGAGCACACCCAACTGCGCACAGAAGTCACGACAAGGAGTAAAAATCTCAGTTTGTCCACACAGTTCAGTTTTCATGAAAATTAAACTTTTTTCTAAAGACAGCATAACCCAAGTGCAACAAGCAACTCATATTATTTAAAATCTTTATTTAATGAATTAAGATTTTTTAGAGAGAGGTTTCTTACTTTTGGAAGGTCTTGATGAGCTTTTTGATCGTAATCTTTTTCTAGCTTCGCATATCAACAGAACTACGCTTTCGTATCCGGCTATCACTCCGAAGATTCCATAGAACACTGTTGCTATTATGATCAGGACCATAAGCATGCTCTCTTCTGAAACAGTAGGAATTCACATCTCGATGAGCATAGAGAATTTTAAGTTTTTGCTCTTCTATTGTGGTTTCCCTCAGCAACATCAAAGCTGCGCCCTAGGTAAGCATCATAAGCAATGCGGACGCAAGCTTTATCAAGCAGAATGTGAAGATCTGGATCCAGATTCATCAACGGCCTACGGCAATTTAACGGGGAAATGCAGCCGAAATCCTTGACAGCGCGGCTTATCGAACGATATGGTGAAACATTTCATTCGATAAGCCATATCGCTCGATAAACATGAACACAAGCATCGGCTGAGATCATGAAAATTCACGCTAGACTAATGGCTCGCAATTGCGTAAACAAATAGGTGTGATCAATCGTAGAGAGGAATCGAAAAGCATCCAGCCGTTGAAGAAGGCTGATATGGCAATAGCAGAACGGAGGGATAAAAGACTGCGGCTACAGTGGAGGTGAACGTATTTTGTGAGGATCAGCTATTAATAATTGATGGAGACAGTCGTCTTAGCCCTAGTTTGCACTTGAGCCGCTGCGCGGCACCATGGTCGGAATAGATATCGACCGGGCGACGCGAAAAATCGATATCTATGGCGATCGTGGTGCCGCGCCGCATGACGGCGCAATTATAAACTAGGGCTTAGGCGCCTTTTATACTCCCGCCGCGGCGCGGCGCGTCAATTAAGGAAGTGCGGCCAGTCGCCCCGCGCCCCGAATTTTACGCGCTGCTGGGCGATCGCAGATAGAAAGGGTGAGCGTCAGCGGCACGCGGCCACAAGCATCTGCTCACTACGGTCCGTGCCCCATGACGAATGGGGGAGAAGACGGTCCATGAGCCAATGAAGGACAACAACAGAAAGGATTCGTCTGCCTGATCAGGGGACGTATCTTGCCGATGTTAGTGGTAGGATTTCTGTGGGGAGTGACAAATCCTTTCTTAAAGCTAGGCTCAAAGTCGTCCGCTCAACATACCGTTGAAACTGGTGAGTATGGTATTGAGTAGAAACCCTACAATGCAAGCGGCTTGAAAGGTACTCATTGTCGAGAATCACTTATAATTATCCCTCATATGGCCATTCCGAGATCATTGCGCACTAAGCATATCTTTAGCGTTGTAGGCGATACTTCGAGAATGTCTACAGATCTCCACTCCCTTCCTAGGTTACCAAAGGTGGGGTGGCTAAGGCCATGGCCACTGATTTCGCCTAAACTTCAGCGTAGTACGCAAAATGGATGCAAGATTCGTGATCAGCACCCCAAATAACCCCCCTTGGCGAAGTTCGGGCAAAACGATTCATCTCGGTGGTGAAATCTCCCACCCCACACCGAGCTTGCCCAAGCTGATCGCGCCGCGCCGCGCCCTACCCCCCAGCGGCGCGATTCGCCGAATACAGTAAGGCCTCGTGCATACTTCCCGTCGCCGCGATTCCATCGCGGCGATGAGTTTTGCAGAGCGACGCGAAGGAATTTGAATTGCTCTGTGCTCATCGCATCGCCCATCGCTCTGCAAGGGAGCGCGACTTCGATCCGTCCAGGACCAATGCTAAACACCGCGCGCGGCGCGAAAAAGTATGCCATGCCCGCGATGGGCGCCGGAGCCATCGCGCATGCAGACCGCCACTGTTGCGGCGGCCGCGGCGAAGTTTCCTTTGATTATTCGACCGCGTGCGGCGGAACGGCCATGAACTGAGCGCCGCGGTGGCATCACGACGATGTAAGTATGCCCCCGGCTTAACCCGAAATTCCGCAAAATGTGGTGTTCTGAAGCGGCGGAGTATGGAAGCGATGCGGCGCCGCGGGGCGGCGCGAAAAATCGAAGCTATGTTAACCATCACGACGCGCTGCGTGGTGGCGCGAGTATAAAGTCTCCCACACACTTTATTTATTTATTTTTTTATTGACGTGTAATATAAACACACGTAAAAAAATCTAAAAAGATACGTGTCAAAAACAAACATCAGACAAACAGTAACACTTAAAAAACCAATAGGAGACGGAGAGAAGAAAAGAGAATTTAGTTAGCCTTGTTGGGATAATATAAGCTATTGACAAACAGATCTGAACAGAGCAGCAACTATCAAATTTAACTAAACATTTTGCGAGTAATAAGATTTTGAAAAGCATGAACAGATAGTCCTAGGATATCCTCCTCTTCACTAAGTAATTTGTTGAACTCCCGTAGGTTTCTATACGTAAAGAAATTTGACCTAATCTGGGATTTTGCCACAGGAATATAAAGTCTGAGCCTTCCCCTTCTTGACGTCGTCAGTGGTGCACCAAAAAAAGTTACTGGATCAATTGAAACGCTTTTTGTCAGGATCTTAAACATCATAATCAGATCTACTTTCCTACGTCTGTTCTGAAGGGTTTGAAGGCCAAGGTGCCTGGCCCTCCTTATGCCGTTAGGAACGGCGTTATAATCTCTTTCAAAACATCTCATATATAGCTTCCGAGTGAAACTATTTTGGACACTTTCGAACAGCTCTATGTCTTTCTTTCTAAATAGGTTAAATACTGTTATTCCAAACTCCACTATCGGACGAACGTAGGATATGTATGCTTGTAAAAGTAATTTTGGGTCATCCGTACGCAGAATCTTAAACAACAAGTAGGTCTTGTAATTTGCTTTCTTCACGATTGCGTTGTAGTGGTTTTTGAAGTCGAGGTTGTGCGATATCAAAAAACCTAAGTCGCGAACTTCCTTGACAGGTTGTAGGATAGATCCCTGTAAGTTGTATAATATCATTTGATCTTTGCCTCGGGGTGCAACTATGAGATATTTGGTCTTTTCCGCAGAAAGCGGTAGTTCCCAATCCCTGGACCATTGATCCACGTAGTTAATTGCTGCCTGTAGGGAGTCTGAATCTTCCTTCTTTTTAACGGCCTTATAAATTTTTATATTGTCAGCATAAACCTTGCAAGAGACACCAAAACGTGAAGTTTCAACAGGAAGTTCATAGGTATAAATAACAAACAACAAGGAAGAGAGAACTCCACCTTGTGGAACGCCACTGTAAGTTGAAAAAACCGACGAAAATTCGTCTTTTACCCTGACTTGGAACGTTCTGTCCGAAAGAAATTCTTTCACCCATCTGACAATCATTGGATGTATTCCTAACATATTCATCTTTAAAAGTAACTTAGGTATGGGAACCTTATCGAATGCTTTCATAAAGTCAAAATAAACTACATCAGTTCGTACTTTATCTTCAAGGGCACTGGTCCAATCATTTAAAGCTGTAAGCATCGCAGTTTCAACAGACCTACCCTTTAAAAAACCGAACTGATTCTCAGATATAATATCCTGTTCCTTAAGGTGTTCCGTGATATTCTTTTTGACAATTTTTTCGAAAATTCTAGCTAGAACCGATGTAATGCTGATGGGCCTGTATTTTTTTGGGTCAGAAGCCGGAGATTTCTTCAGAACAGGAGTTACAAGTGCATGCTTCCAGCGGGTAGGCACTTCAGCATTCACATAACTTAAATTGAAAATATGTTCCAGTGGCGACACTATGCATTCACTTACGTTTTTAAGGAAAACCAATGGTATGAAGTCTGGAGATGTCGATGAAGACTTTGGCCATTTATTCAGAATGTCTGCTATATCGCTCCTGTGAAACCATAAAGATGGCCGCATAGGAGGGAATAAACTTGAGTGGTTTACATCATTCACTAGGGGGGCAGTCTGCGGCAACGCCGCCGCCCTGGCTCCAGGACCTAATTCCGACGCGACGTCGCGCGCTACCCGCGTGCGACGTCGCCGCGCTGAAACGAGGACGTGCGCTCGGTGACGCATGGTTAGCCGCGGAGCACGAAGTGTTCTCAATGTTTGAGCTCTCAGACCACATTTCTAGCAAGGAAATTAAGATCCCACAGAATGTGGTAGGCAACGGTCTGCAGTAGGACAATTGATCCGAGAATGAATGATAGTGACCTTTTCCCGTAGTATAACCATAATCACGGGTAAAAATTGACCGAAGTAGTTGTAGATGGCAAATGCTGACGCTAGAAACCATTCACATGACCAGGATTCCTGTATAAACTGTCGCTGATCGTCCTATTGAGACCACATTCATATACCATCTCCAAGAAACGTTGAAATAAGGCAAAGGCGTACCGCGTGTCCCTGTAGGAAGCGTTTGTAGCCGTCGGAAGCATCGGACCGCGACAACTGGTCCAATTTCGTCGCGCACCGTGCGCGACGCCAAGGGGGTTCGCGCGGCGTCGGAGTTATGTCTGCCCCCGCGCCGCCCTATCCTTAACCATAGGGCAGGGACGCAGAGCTCGCCGCCGGTTGCGTCCCTGCTCTATTCTTATCCATAGCGGCGAGCGGCGTTGTTGTAGAAGTGGGCGGGGCCTTAAAAGGCGCCTTGGGCCCCGTTTATACTTCATCGCCGCGCGACACGATGGCCACGCAACGAGGCCAAATTGGTTGATCGCGTCGTCCGGCGTCGACGCCCGCTGTCCGGAATGAATTGCGTGAACTCGCGCCCTATCACGTCGCCCAGCGTCGGATCGCGTCGCGCTCGAAATGGGTGCGATGCGATGGATCGTGGTGGACTGGGGCGCGGTATGGCTCCAATCAGCTGATTTTCGCAGTGTGGATCCGCACTTGCTCTTGCTTTGTTGCTTTATTGTCGTCGGCGACACCTTTTACATTTCTGTGCTTTCTCAATAAACGTTTCGGTTTCGTTTCAGGTCTGTGGTGCCCGGGTCCCATGCAGGCGAGCCGGATTTCGCCCACAAGTGAGTTTCTCTTCAAGTTTTGATGTTTTCTCGTGTTTATTCCTACCTAATTGTTTTGTGTTTTTTCTTAATTGTTGCAGGATCGAGATGAGTCTCGTAATGTGTGTTGCTTGGGTACGCAGCCAAGTTTAGATGGTCCTTCGACTTACTCGTTATAGCTTTAGCAGTACCAGCAAGGAGCAGTTTGATGTCCTTCTAGAGCCCGCAACATTCAAAGCGTGACACGATTAGACGCATCGCGCAGTTCGAATTCCATCGCCGCGCGCCGCCCGGCGATGGAAGTATAAACGGGGCCTTAGGGACTATACTTGCCATCACGTCGCTTGGCGCTCGAAGTATAAATAGAGTTTTAGGGGAGAGGCGGGGTGGGAGGGGGGGGGGGGGGGGGTTATGCTCTCGACGTGGCGTGGAACGATTACAGTGAATTTCTCCGAAAGCCATCTGCTCGTTATCACGCCGCTCAGCGAACATCTATTGTGTCATGAGTTGGCGAATAGCTACACCAAAATTCCGTCAAATAAGGCGTCTTATGGAACTGCAGGTGAAGTGGATTAGAAAGTATTAACATAAGATTCACCAATAATTGACTAGATTTTCGAACACTGGTACCAACTTTCCACCAGTAGTCTGGCAGGATTTTAAAAATAATGTTAATTTGCTAATGCTTGCGATGTGGGGCGTCTACGCAGTTACACAAATGACGCGACACTTTATCGCGCCATCTCAGATTATTATTCACAACCACCAACAATAGACCGTCACAACCGTTTCCTACCGTCAAATGTAAGCGACAATGGTTCTTCCTGCGCTATGTAAATAAAAATGTAGCGGTAACGATCACTGCTGTCTCCTCATCTACTAGCTTAACGAAAAAGTCCAGCAAATTTTCGAACATTTTTCAAGATTTGACGCAAACTGTTATTTGCTTAGTGCCACTAGCTTGTAGCCTGAACATTCGAACCAACGCATACAGCGATCTACTGTATATTGTATATCATTTCTATAACGCGAGCAGCAATCTATTTTGAGTTTCTTCAAAGTAGATTCGCTAGCCAGGCAGTAACTAACATCTCCGCTCTATTCAACGAGGACTCGTTCATAAAATATGCAGGCTACCGATGGTTCAAACGAAGATGTGCCCTTCAAAGGTGCTCCACGCTCCAAACGACGTATAAATGATGACCTATTGCGGCTCGCTCTGGGCGAAAAGCCCAACGTGACTGCTTGTGAATTACTGGCGGCTCTTGAGAGTCATCATTCCTTAGTCGATGATCGTCTTCATGCTTAGATGGTCCTGACTTGATCTCAATGATTCGTGACCGATCGTCGAATCTTTGTAAGTCGTTGATGAATCTGACCAGGGAATGCCGTCAGCTTCCCATGGAACTTCGGTTTGAGACCTATATCACGTGAAAGAGCTCGAGACGCTAATCACAGATATATAACCCAAATTTGCTAGATGGATCTCCTAAGCGAGTTGTGGCCGGCGAAAGCCGCGTTGCTGCGTGGTTAGAAGTGCGGTTGGTGGCGCTGATATCAGCGGCAGCCGCACAGTGGTAGAGTATTCGCTTCACAGGATTGGGGTCAAGGTTCGGTTCTCGTCGGTGACGGCGTTTTTGCATTTTGTGACCTATCTTGGACGAGGACCTATAATCTCATTTTTAGCACATTTTTGAGTGAACGGCTGGACTTGGATCTTCTAGAAGCCATACTCGGAAGGTCCAGGGGTTCCTCCAAGCAGATGATCTCCTAAGCGATCAATGGCACAACCTCCACCAGAAGAACGCAATGCTGTGCTCTTGAAGAGCCATCCAAGGAATGCTCGACCACGACTTTCTTGAAGCCGACAGCACGGTGATTGCGAACATCTACGCTGACCAACAGCAAAAGCTGACTGGTGCGTGAAGCGGAAACGATCAGAGGCCGGATTCATCAACACTAACCCGTGGGTATGCGGGTGATAAGGGGTAGAGAAAAGATAAGAGTCAGGCAGAGATAACGCAAGAGTCAGTGACGCAGGCTTCATTGTGGGTATCTCTACCCCTTATACCCGCGGGTTAGTCGTTGATGAATCCGGCCCCAGGGCCAGATTTATCAACAAGTACAGCAATCTGACTGTGAAAATACTGCCGAAATTTCTGATAAGGCGGCTTATCAACCGGTTTATCAACCGATATGGTGCAACATTTCACAATATCCTTGTTGATAAGCTGCGTTATAACGTATAACGAATTTCGGCTGTATTTTCTCCGTTAAATTGCTGTAAGTTGTTTATGAATCCAACCCCAGGACGGAAGAATGTCCACTTTCTCCACCGACAATGCTCAGCCAAATATTGCGAAGATGTCTCGGCAGAAGTTGCAGGAGCTTGGGAAAGAGATGCTACCGGACCGGACCTTGCGCCAGCTCGCCTTATGATTATCTCCTCCGAGCTGTTAAGCAACATTTAAGAGATAGACACTCTAATGATCAAGCGCAACTGACGTCCGAGATGAGGCAATTCTTCGATAAACAACCTTCTGGAAGAAGGGAACTTGTGATATGCCCGTTATATGGAAGAAGGTTGTCAACTGCGATAACTTTGTATATTGAAATTATTTATTTATTTATTTAAATTATATTCAAGTAAAGCAATAAAAAATTTTAAAAATTTCCACATCGTTGCAGTACCTTCCCGACAACCTATAGTGTTCGCTTTGGAAGACGGATTCTATTCTGCCGTCCACGATCGCCCTCTGAGCGCAATTCCGTTTGTGCCTCGGATGGCTGGGACTGCAACGCGACACCACGAGAGGACAAGAGAATCTACGGATACCAGGAAAAGCTAAACATCGGCGTTTTCAGACTAATACCGCCTCGTGGGCACTCTCCCCATGCGAGAGCTCTAGTAAACCTGAGGTCTCTTTGCAAGGCGTTCCCGTAATAGCATAGGTTGCTTGACTAGTAGCCTGTATATGTCTTTAGCATTAATGTGTATAATTGTTCGTAAACTGGTATAATATGTCACGTTGAAGGCTCGGGATTCCCTAAATTCATCATATCTTCATTGACCGTAGATATCACGAGCACGAAGGAAAAGCACAGTGCCGTGGAAAGAGGGGGATGTGAGATCAGGGAGCTGCAGTACGGCTGCATCTAAGGCCGTGTGAGCCCTAGTGTACGGTGAATCCCCACTGATCTGTGTCAGAGAACGTGCCTCAGGCTCGGGCCACCGTTCATCGATGTCGAATGGCTCATGTTCGAGGCCATTCACGATGGAACGTTGGCACTGAGCTATACTTCATAACGCGCGTTCAAGGAGTTCGAGGAGACGAGCTCATTAGTAGCTAGGTAAAGATCCACAAAAAAGTGCACCTATACTGAATAAGAGCTAATAACAACATTTCGAAGAAAAAAGAAAAAATTACCCTCTTCCTCCTTGCTGATGAGTTCATGGTATTTGCTTCTGATTAGCTGCAGATCTTCGTCAGCTATTTCGAAACTAGTATTTCCTATACCACCGCCAGCAGCAGTAGTTATCATGGCAGTTGTTGTAGAAGTATCGCGGAAACCACTACTGCTGTTAATAGCTATCATGCCACTAGTAGAAGTGCTTGTAGTCCTGATTCTCTTTCTGATTTCTGGGAAGCAGGTTTTCACAATGCAGTCAGACACTTCCTCCGGCACGTCTTGGGAATCCCAGAGCGCAACCTGAACATGCTCTGGTGTATTACACGTTGTTATAGTTCATGGTTTCGGCGCAACGCGCAATGCTATCTGTACTCAAACACAAGTACGAGCTGACTTGGCATTTCCCACGTATAGAACAAGTTTTTACCCATTTAGGTCGCACGAGACGTAGCTTTTGGCCTAGACCCCTCTCATTGCAACCTGCATTACACGTACGTACGCAGGCGTGAGGTTGGGTAGAAAATTCCACGTCACAATATCCGACTGCTATGCTCAAGGCGGTCGAAGTCCATGGGCTGCCCCCCGCGTGGTCATTTTCATCCAACTTTTTCAAACTCCCATCAAAAGCAGCTACTCTACTGCTGATGAAATTAGAATTCTTGTTGCTTACAGTATTAGGCTGGCGGAAAGTTTTGGCATGACTGGCCCACTTCAAGCGATTATAATTTCTTCATACTCATCGGATTCAGTACGAAAAGAGCACCACTCGAATCAACACGCTTTTCCAACAACGCTAGTTAATTAATTCTATGAGCGAAAAAATCTACGTGGTCGAGTATGGCGGATTGAACCAGGACTTCAACTCCTGGTTCGTTTAATTATCGCATGGTGATTTGCGAAACGTGTGACATAGTGGAGTCTTCCATTCACCTGTGGTAAAAAACATGCTGCTTCCCCCACCTAACGCGCATTGCGCCTTATTGTTGTTACTTTTCTGTTTATAACATTCTGCTAGTATTGTATGTTCTATGCTGTGCTACTGGCTCAAGTCCAATCGGGGAGGGGGGGGGGGGAGGGAGAACACTCATACTCTCGCAGGGATTATAATGGTAGGAATAGTAAACATGCAAAAATAAAGTACAACTAGGCCTTATGTCCTCTAGTCCTTTTAGCAAAATTATCAAATGAAAAAAAGGCATCCCTAGTTGGAGGGAGAAAGATGAAAAGAGGCAGAAGAGCGGAGCAAAATTTTAAGCAAATTCGGTGCAATCCCAGTTGGTGGTGGTCACTCTTAAACGATTCCAGAAGAACTGTGAGCAGTATTGAAATATATTGAACTGACTCATTCCTTAGAAGGCAGCTGCAGTAACGAAATTTAAATAAATAACATAACACAGAAAACATTAGAGTGTACTATATAACATTTGTGAGCTAGGCCGGACCTTCGCAAGTGATTGGGACGTGAAGTACATTGTCTTGTCTCTCCAGGTCCGACTATCATAGAATCTCGGCATCGGTGTTTGTTGCTTGTTGATACTGACTAGCCACTCGAGATTGGGAAATCTGTTTATTGGCCGACGTTTCGGCGCCTTCTTCAAGGGCCTAATGAGACAGAACATTCACAAAGTTGAACGACCAAATCCCTCGACAAAGCCTTACAGGAAAGTTGATGAAGTTTTCCTTACAGTCCTTAAAGTTCCTTAAAGTTGAGTTTTCCTTACAGGAACTGAATACTTCTCAGCGATGCTGCAGGGGAATTACTATATGCAATACTGCGTACTCTTAATTCGTGCTGCCTTAAGGGACCGCGACGCAATACCGTTGAGGAAGGTCTATGTTATACTTCGGCGACGCGTCGGCGACGCTGTGTTGGGCGGGCTGCTACGCACTGCGTAGCAACCCGTGTAACACTGCCGCCGACGTCGCTGACAACAGCGTCGCCGAAGTATAACATAGGCCGAAAAGCAGCCTATGGGCTTCTTTTTCTTGAGCGTAGCACGCCTGTGGGGGTGCTATCCGACTATAGTGGGTGCAAAATTTTGGCAAAAAAAATGTAGAGCTAATTAGATAATTATAAGAGGATTTTAAAAACGCCAACCCTTCTTCCGGAATCCGGCAATTCAACGACATAAAATTAAAGTTTAATAAAACAACATGGCAACCTCAACTGAAGAGGAGTCAGCTGCCCGATCACGAGAGAAAATATCCGTAGCTGGGGGAAGAATGCCCGCTGCCAGGGAAGAAAATATTCGGGACCACTGAGCGGTCGTCGATAGCGTGGTCAAACCTTTTCTACCAAACAAAAAGTAGTCACGTGAACAAGGTTACATTATTTTCTCATTCCGTCCTGGACATGGCATGTCAAGGGCATGGCAGCTGGAGTCGTGAGAATATCTCATGCGCATACTCAACAACAGCAATGTGGTTATTTTCTATCACTCAAAGGCCACTTTAAAGATAAAAGGATTTTTGCGTTCTTCTGCAACCTGGCGGTGTAATCATGCATTTTGTTGAAAAAAGCCTTGCTTTATAACTTCCTCTTCTTGGTCACTACTGTCAGCCCAGGAGCTCCGCTAAAGTTTCTATGAAACACAAGCTAGTTAAAATTGTTCAAGTACGCGATACCTTTACATCAATATCTGCTAATTGACACAAACCTCCGGTAAATCGGAATACGGTGAGAGTGTAAAAATTGAAAGCGCCGTTCATTATAAATATCGTGCTTCTGTTTTAGCACTATTTATTGATGCGAAAACAAAAGCCATGGCTAGAGTGTATTGTCCATTGGGGGGTACGAGGTGTTAGCATGACAATTTCAGAAAACGACATTTTGAACTTGAACCTGTTCGGAGAGGCTAAACCCTACAGTCTTAAAAGATGTTAGATACATATTTTGGCACTTCTTTGTATTTAAAATATTTCTTCCTCGGGAACACCGTTGGTATTGTGAACGTTTTCTGTGTTTTTTTTAATTGAAGTTTCCCTCAGTGTAGAATTTCTCTTTTAAATTTGATTGAGAACCTTGCTTTGTTTTTTCTTCTTCGGGTATTCCCAACTGCATAAAGGATTTAAATGTGAGATTATATGGTTGATTGCTACATAAAAGGCTTAACAAAAAACCTTGAAATAACACCGTTCTAAGCGTTCTAGTTGCCAGCAAATGAACAGAACTTACGGTGCGTATGTATATTAACACAAAGCTGACGAGCTCTCTTGAATCTGTCGAGCTCTCTTTTGAAAAAGCATTTCTTGCATATGAAATTTTCAATCCACTTCTTATTAAAGTCGAAATTTCATTCAAACGATACGGAAATTCGATTATTGATGTATTAGACTAACGATGCATCCGGGTAAGACTTTCCAAATGAGTGGTTTTCCCAACAGTTTCAAAATTATTACGAGTATCCTAAATGGCGTTTACCGCCCACAGTTGTTTGCTTTATCATCGCATTTTTGCTGGTTACCATATGATGCTATATTCTGGAGTACTACACACTCTCCTTCGACTACACTGTATGTTTAGTGTACTGCACGTTGACCCTGGCATTTTCTTTCACGGTTACGGGCATTTTCTCCGCGTACACGTGAGATTCGGAGATTTTCTCCGTAGGCTCAGCTGCTCGTCACGCATTCCAGCTTTCAGCTGCTCATATTTAACCTCGAAATCGCTTTCATGTGGTATAAAGCTATACAGCGGTCGATTGAGTTGGAAGACAGAATGAGAGTTGTAGAAAAGATTAGAAGGAACAGCTGACGAGAGAAGCTGATGCGTTAAAATGAGAATGTCAACGGAAGCGTCGGAGTAAGTTCCGGCAGTTGATGAACAACCCATTGCCGGCCTAGATGTCATTATCATCTGTAGCACTTCGATCACCAGCAATACTACGACGAAGAACTATACACCACGCATGTGTGCCACGGTATGCGACGGTGGACCCCTGCTGAATGTCATAGCGTCCATTTCCGAGGAAAGGGTTAACGTTTTTGGATTCCTTATGAAGTTATCTAATTAGTCGTACAACTTTTGGCCACATCTCTGTACCCATAGTCGGACTGCATCCAGGTAGATACGGTAACGCGGAATTTTCCATTGCGCAGAAGCTGGCGCATACGAAAGTGCAACGCAAGTCACAACGAGAGGGGCTTAGGTTAGACGGTACGTCACGCGTGAGTTAAATGGGCCAAAACATGCCCTACACGTAGGAAATGTTTCCCACAATGTTTCCAACACGTTCTAGGTGTGCTTGAGTACTGATGGACTGCCCCCCCCCATTGCGCCAGAACCGCTTTATGAAGAGCAGTGTCATCATCGTCGTCCGCTTTTTCATCGGAGATAAATGAAAGTACCCTAACAAGATTCATCAATTCGAGGAAAACTTCCGGCGCAATCCTGTAGCCGTATTCATGAACGTTCCCGAGATCTTCCCGGCTTTCCACGGGAAGCGAGCGAGGGGAGAGATGATATCGCTTATCTTCCGCTCCCGCCGCTTGATGAATACGGCCTCAGGTTGGTGGTGACCGCCCTCAAATGATTTACCGATATATCAAAACAAAGTAAATAGACAATAGAATATAGAAATAAGTAAACGACAGCAACCTGGTTCCTCGGGTAAACTCAGTTTCCGAATTCGGCGCTAAGGGGGGGGGGACGGGAGGGGTCACCAAGAAATTCAGCCCATTAGTGCGTTCTGCACTGCACAAAATTCGAAGAACCACTCAGTACAAAGTGACTCCAACGAGTTGCGATAGCCATTAGAGCTATCAACGGGCCGCCGTGACAATGTGACGGCGCCTGCCAGGCGCAAGCGCGGACGGGGGCACAGCTGATCAGTTCGCGGAAGACATACCGTTTGACCTAGACCTCTCTCTTTGTAAGTTCATTACACGTGCGTACGCGTAGTTTATGTACAATGTGGGAAATTCCACGTCACCATTTCCGGCTGCTACGCTCAAGGCGGTCAAAGTAAATGGGCTCTCCCCCCCCCCGTCCACTCATTGCGCCGTCTGCTGCAGTATTCGGCAAACAGTATCTCGCTAACAACAGTAAACCCAGACTAGGGAAAGGACTCCAGGGTGTGCGCCATACTGTTGCTTGTGTGGAAACTGCCTTTGACGCCAAAGGGAAGTTCGCAGCTGGAAAAAAGCATACAGCTCGAAAATGCACAGAAAACGCTACCGAATTATGTACACGTTAAACCCCTCAAATCTCAACCACTCAGTTGAAATGCAAAAATCCCGCAACGCAGGAGAACCGAACCCCGACCTCCCCCGCACGAAGCAACGGCGAGAGTGCCATCGCGGGAGTACAAGACACCGTTGACCTGGACGCCGACGCGATACTCCACGCAACGACAGTAGCCACACGCTACAGTATCCCGCAAACCTGCACATCAACCCGAGACTCCATCGGCAGAAAGTGGTTAGGTCTAAGTAAGACCCCGAGTTGCTTTGCGCTCGCAGTTCTTGGTTACGGGAGGGAACCATAGAAATGACCGTTCTCGGTGAAAATGTTGCAAGGGAGGCCCCCTTACTACACAAGCGGCGAGGTGGACAGTCAAACAAAAGTGAAATTCGATCAAAACACCATCAATCAATTAACGATTGGACACAGACAATGCAACGTACCTCATGTTCTAAGCATTCGCAAAACATTCTGACCTAGCTTATAAATTTGTTATGGTTTGTTTCATTTCGTTATGGTTTATATTATAAATGTTATACATTCTCGTATTTTCTGTGTTATTTATCTTGACTTCGTTAGTGTAGTTGTTTTCTAGGGAACGAGTGAGTTCAACGTAGCTCAATACTGAGCATATTCAATTCCTATGAAATCGTTTGATAGCGCCATCGTGAACTAGGATTGCACCGGTGGACGTGGCCCGGGAGACGAGCGTACTACCCCTTGCCTCCCTGACCCACCCATTTCCAATGCCCTGGGCTTGCTCGAGGGTCCTGTGGCTGCCTTATGAGATAGTGGAGTCGCAGACATTTGCAACGCCTCTTCTTAAAGGCGGGGGTAAGATCGCCACTCCGCCCCTGGCCTCTCAGCGGCCTTCTCGGCGTCCTGGCACTGCGGCACCGCTCCGCCGAGAACTGTGGCTGCGCTCGAGGCACGTCGCGCAATGCGGCATCACGACGACTCGTCTGCGGGGCAGCTCCCACCACACTAGAGGCCCTTAGCGTTCTGCGTCATGCCGCCATGCCGGATGAACCTGGCGGCATTTGACGCGCCGACATCCCGCAAGGAGATACTGTACATAATACTGCATAATCTAGAGGGACCGCTTCATAAGGTGCAATGTCATCACCGTCGTCCGCCTCTTCGTCAGCGACCAGTGAGAGCGCCCTAAAAATTCCCAAAATAATTGTTCCTTTTTCACGAATCTCTACGCGAAAAGAAATAGAGTTTCTTAGTGCTACCCCGTAGCCTGTCGGTTTTTGGTGGACCACGCCTGTCAGCGGAGCGGTGAGATTCATGACCATTAAGGGCTGGGCACACTCCTGCTGCTTGACGCAGCTCCAATGATGAAGAATAGGGCAGAGACGCAGAGTACGTGTCTCTGCGTCAGTGGCGGCGGCGCGCTTATAGCACCCTTCGCTTCAGCGTTGACGCCCAGCGTCAGCGCTGCAAGCGTCAGCTTCACGGAATGAGCTCGGTCATTCCGTGAAGCTGACGCTATCACTCCTGAGCAAGAGATAAGATAAGTACGATACGAAAGCCCTTTCCTCAACCAAAGCAGCCAACGGGTCAGCTGAGCGATGGTTGGCAGTAGTCCAATGCCGACACCAGAGAAAGAAAGAACGACCGCCCCTCACGCAAACATGCCCTGAGCCTGAGAGCGACGCTCCGCCCCGTTTTTGACGCACTAAAGCCGCTGCCGAGTGTGCCCAACCCTTTAAGAACTGGGCACACTCCTACTGCTTGACGCAGCTCCAATGATGAAGAATAGGCAGAGACGCAGAGTACGTGTCTCTGCGTCAGGGGCGGCGGCGCGCTTATGGCCCACTTCGCTTCGCGTCACGAGCGTCAACTTCACGGAATGAGCTCGGTCATTGCGGAAGCTGGCGCTACCGCTCCTGAACAAGAGATAAGATAAGTAAGATAGGAAAGCCCTTTTCTCAACCAAACCTGCCAACCGGTCAGCTGAGCGATGGTTGGCAGTGGTCCAATGCCGACACCAGAGGAAGAAAGAACGACCGCCCCTCACCGCTAATATGTACTGCCCCTGAGAGCGACGCCCCGCCCGCTTTTGACGCACTAAAGCCGCTGCCGAGTGTGCCCAACCCTTAAGCCGCTTGAGGGTGAGTGCCGCCTAGGCGGCAGTTTTGTCTCATGCGAGGCAGTTTTAAGGGTTGGGTACACTCTGCAGCGGTTTTAGTGCGTCGAAAACGGGGCGGGGCCTCGCCCTCTTTCTCTGATGTCGGCAATGGACCACTGCCAACCATTGCTCAGCTGATCGGTTGGCTGGTTTGGTTGAGGAAGGGGCTTTCCTATCTTACTTATCTTATCTCTTGCTCAGGAGCGATAGCGTCAGCCTCACGGAATGACTGAGCTCATTCCGTGAAGCTGACGCTTGCAGAGCTGACGCTGGGCGTCAACGCTGAATCGAAGTGTGCCATGAGCGCGCCGCCGCCCCTGACGCGGAGACACCTACTCTGCGTCTCCGCCCTATAGTTCATCATTGGAGCTGCGTCAAGTAGCAGGAGTGTGCCCAGCCCTTAAGCGTAGTAGTCGGACATGGTGACGTGGAATTTCCCACATTGTACGCAAAATGACGCGTACATACGTGTGACGCAAGTTGCGGCGAGAGGGGCCTAGGTCAAACGGGTAAAAACTCGTTCAAATGTGGGCTGGTCCCCTCATAGCAGCATTGCACCGGGCTGCCTCCCTGCTCGCGCAATGCGCCGGGAGCTTCGCCACGGCTGCCGCAACAGTGGCGGCTAACATGCGCGTTGGCTTCCCGCGCCCATCGCGGGCATGACATACCTTCTTGCGCCGCAGCCGATGTTTAGCATGATAACCATTGGACCTAACCAGGCGC
Organism: Heligmosomoides polygyrus polygyrus; assembly: GCA_947396885.1. Taxonomy (NCBI): domain Eukaryota; kingdom Metazoa; phylum Nematoda; class Chromadorea; order Rhabditida; family Heligmosomidae; genus Heligmosomoides; species Heligmosomoides polygyrus. The sequence goes on from OX377205.1 coordinate 13,923,194, forward strand.
TGACGTGGCCAAGTGCCAGTGCCCGCTCACGCCATCCGAGACGTTGTCATTGGAGCACGTTTTCGTCGCCCAGTGATAGTCGGCAGCTGGGTTGTAGGGAGGGGACTCCAGTGTGTGTGCCACCAAAGCTGCTCGTGCTTGAACTGCTCCCGTCGCTCGGGGGAAGTCCGCGGTTGGGTTCTGCGCTCTTCCAGCAGGGCTAGAGAAGGGACTCCAGAGTGTGTGCCATCAAAGCTGCTCGTATGGAAACGGCTTTCGTCTCCCAGTGGGAGTCAGCGGCTGGGTTCTGTGCTCTTCGAGCGCAGAGACAGGCTAGGGAAGGGACACCAGGGTGCGGCGCGTCCAAGCTGCTCGTGCGAGAACTGCTCCCGTCTACCAGGGCTCTCCTCTAGCGGCGGTGGAAGAGCCGCGATCCACCACCGACCGCTCAACGACCCTCCTCCCTATCGACTGATCGTACTGTCGGTGGATATCGAAAATGTCCACGCCGATACGAAGCGACCGCACGCGGCTTGGAGAAGAAGAGCCGTCACTGAGTGCATCAGAAGAATTTGGTTAGGTCTAAGTAAGGCCGTTTAGCATTGGTCTTGGGCGAATCGCCGTCGCGCTCCCTTCCGGAGCAATCAGCAAGCACTGAGAACATAACATCTCTTCGCGTCGCTCCGCCAAACTCATCACCGCGATTCTATCGCTCCGACGAGGGCTCAATCCCAAGGCGGGGGCCATTCCATACTCACGTCCAAACTAAATGCAGTTGAACACTTGCAACATATCATGCTTACCTGAAACCCTCCTGTGACTACTGCGGTCTACTTCTTGAAATAAAGAGGAAATTCAGAAGTAAAAACACGCAAAGCCTCCAACCACCTCCGGCATTAACGCATGTGTGCGCGTCGACATGTTCACCACGGCAATACGGCCACGGGACTCCTGCGAGCTTCACGTATCCACCCACGGCCACTGTACGGCTATTCCTGTACGTTTCGCCACGGTGAACCTGTCGACGAGCATGCATGCTTGCGGCCGGAGGGCGCTTCCACTTCGGGATTGAACCCCGACGAGAAGAATGCACGAGCTCTAAGATGACGTGCTGCACTCCCTCCCCTCTTCTAACGCGCAGGTGTCGCGACCGTATTTCTATGCAACCGAAATGTACTTTTGATCGTAAGAGCTCTGGGTTGCTACTACAATTATGGAAAAAATGGTTGGAGCCCTCTCAGAAACCTATGTAGGCTCTTGAGCCCGCGTGGCTTTCTCCCCTCATCCAACACGCTCCGAGAGGAAGATTCATCTTAAGGTCATTCACTTACCGCTAACCATCGAACATACTTGTTCTCTCGTTTACACGATACGTACATTACTTGGAAGCTGCAGACTGTGCCCTGAAATAGACAACGTTGTGCGAAAAGAGCGAAATGCTGCTGCCAGTGACTACATAACTTACCGTATTGTGGTGAGCTTTGTCGTAATATTTCACACTAAAAGCGCTTGGTGAACCACATGGCAGTATTTGTTTGCCCCCACTTTTAATATATCCCAATATTATCATCGCCGATTGTGCATTAGTGCTGTGCGAGTGGTCACAGATCTGCTCCTGAATAACACGCAGTTCGCAGCGTCAGAATTTCCTGCCATTTTTGTTTGCTTCAACCTGCTTTTGGATTTACCCTGTCTTGTGGTGTCAGCGTCGTGGTGTCTCCAGGCTGAGCTGCCACGTCGATGATATCATATTCAGTGTTCCCGTGTAATGCTGCTGGCTGATCATAGTATTCGGGAAGGAAATCGTTCATCGAGCGTTGAGTATTGGAGACCAGAACGAGCACTACACTCCACCACGACTGCATCACTAGGAAACAGACACTCCCAGCAAATCTTGGCACTTATAAAGCAGAGATGATAGCAAGCACCTCTTGGAAATCATTCCTGATGAAGCTCGCGTATGGTTCATACAGGTTCGCGATCATGAATTTCCGATGTGCCGATTGGTCTGTGACTCCAGGGGCCAGATTCAAACAAGCACGATTCTAGCATACGGCCACAAAATATACACCATAACTTTAGGCGTCGGGTGAGGTGTGCTTCGTGCAATCGCAGAAGTTCCCATCCAAGCTGCTATGGGGAGACTGCTTTCGTCGCTCCGCGGCTGCACTTCGCCGCTCTTCGAGCGGCGAAGTGCATACGGCTGGAAAGTGCGCAAAAAATACACCAAGATCACATACGCGTCAACACCCTTAAATCTCGAGTAGTCACCTGAAATGCAAGCATGCCATAACACAAGAGAACTAAACCCCCACCTCCCGCGCATAAAGCGACCCCTTTATCCACTGCAACACGAACAGCTTGCCTAGAGCGCCATCGCGCGCGCACAAGGCATCGATCGAATTTCACCGACGCGCGATTTCTAGGCTAGGAGGGCGCAGACAGCAAGAGATTGCGGTGTAGAAATTGTGGCCGTGTGGCGAAAACATTTCTCTCACCAGGGAATGCCGTCAGCTTCCCATGGAACTTCGGGATGAGACCTATATCACGTGAAAGAGCTCCAGACGCCGATCACAGATATGTAGACCAAATTTGCTAAATGGTTCTAATCTCCTAAGCGAGTTATGGCCGGCAGAAGCCGCCATGTAACGAGCGCAGTATTGCGCGGTAATCAGCGGTTCGGCTATTAGCGCCGTTAGCAGCGGCGGCGGTGCAGTGGTAGAGTGCTCGCTTCACATGGTTGAAGTCATTGGTTCGGTTCCCGATGGCTTTTTGCATTTTGCATCTTATCTTCAACGAGGACCTATAATCTCATTTTTAGCACATTTTTTAGCGAACGGCTTGCATTTACGTCTATTAGGATATTTGAAGACGGAAACGTGTTTCAGGTAGAATGTTTTATTCATGACGTGAAGCAATTCAAAAATTCAAATCAAAACAAAATAAAAAATACAATTAAAATTGAAAATCAACAAAACTTAATAAACATAATAAATAAAAAGTAAAATAAAATAAAAAATCGACAATTTACTACAATACTTAATCAGCATAATTAAATATATTAAAAATGAACTACTTTTATAAATATCAAAAATTAATTATATCTGTTCAAACCTTCTTCAACACTGATGGAACAATGCAAAAAATGTGTAAAACAAATCTGCTCTTCACAATCTGACACCAACTGTCATACGCCTAAACCTACGCTAAAAGGCTTCTAATTTCATGCGTAATCCAACAAGCAGGCCAAATGTTTGACCTGATAGATCACTTTTGAAAGCTTCGATGTGCCATTGATTTTTCTTCGATCGCTATGCCTTTTTCTCCAAGGGTCGACTCCATTCTGGTCTCTGAATTCACATCAGCACCCCAAATAACCCCCCTCGACGAGGTTTCAGCGAAATCGGTGACCCTGCCTGGACCACCCTTGTTAACGGTATGGGTGGTCTCCTACCGAATCGTAAAAAATGGATGTCAGATTCGTGATCAGCACCCCAAATAACCCCCCTCCCCGAAGTTTCAGCGCATTTTTTTCGACCGATGTCGTGTCGATGGAGTCGGATCTTTTAACTAGTGCCTTTACTTTTTATTTATTATGTTCACTAAGTTTTGTTGATTTTTGATTTCATTTTTAGTTTTTATTTTTGCTTTGATTTGAATTTTTTACTTGCTTCACGTTATGAATAAAACATGTTACCTGAAACACGTTTCCGTCCTCAAATATCCTAATAGACGTAAATGCAAGCCGTTCGCTAAAAAATGTGCTAAAAATGAGATTATAGGTCCTCGTCGAAGATAAGTTACAAAACGCAAAAAAGCCGTGAGCGACGGGAACCGAACCAATGACCTCAATCCTTTGGAGCGCGCACTCTACTGCGCCGCCACCGCTGCTGACGGCGCTAATAGCCGAAGCCGATTGCCGCGCAATACTGCGCCCAACGCTGATTGAGCGCGCCTAACACATGGAAGACATCGCGGCTTCCGCCGGCCATAACTCGCTTAGGAGATCCATTTAGCAAATTTGGTCTACATACCTGTGATCGGCGTCCCGAGCTCTTTCATGTGATATCGGTCTCAACCCGAAGTTCCAGGGGAAGCGGACGGCATTCCCTGGTAAGACGTTCATCAACGACATACAAAAATTTAACTAAGAAGTTACAACCGCAATTCCTGATAACGCCAGCATTTCACTATATGTAAGCCGCGTTAATTCGTGTTTTTTTTTCAGGAATTTCGGCTGTAATTTCTCTTTCTAATTTTTTTTAATCTCTGTGAATAAATAAAATTTTAAATCTCTATAAATTGTTGATGAATCCGGCCCCAGAACGTTCCAACGAGACGTCGCACGTCGACGCATGCGACATGACAGCCCTAAACTGCGGCGCTTGTGTCGTAGTGCCGCCGTAGAGCCCGAAATCTTCCGAAGGTTCTAAGGAAACATAGGAAAAGACAGTAGAAGGATGGCTGCAATAGCCAAGAGGTAAAGGTTGAGCAGACTAGGCCATTATTTAGGAAATAACGAACAGATTCCTTTGAGTTGCGGCAGAGCTGACTTTTTATCCCCGATCGAGGATGGGCAAAAATATATAAACGGTCTGCCGCCGAACGCCTGGCTACGTCTCCTTGGGCCGCCTCGCGAGCGCTGCGAGTCCGCCGCCTCGCTATCCCATCAATCCTTTCCTCCCAATTCTTCCACACTCTTGCCCTCCCATTGTTTTTCTAACATTACTTATTTGTCTTGTGTTTTTTAGTAATAAATACTATTGTTTCACTCGTGTGTGAACGCTAGATGGGCCGGCGGCTAGTTGGGGGCCAATCCGGTCCCAGTTAGCAGGCAAAGTCACCCCCGTGGTGCAAAAAAAAAAAGAGCAAAGGAGTCCCAGTGACCCAGAAAGTAGTGTGGGAAGTCGAAATCAACCCCGAGCTGAAGCTAGGAGAGCGCTCTGAGATCTTTGTGATCCTCACTGACAGCGAACCGACAAATCTAATACGCTGAATCTGTGTAATCAGACTGAGAAAATTTCTGGATCTGTGTGATCCCAGCTCAGAGCGACTTCTGGATCTGTGTGGTCCCAGTCCAGTGCGATTTCTGGATCGGTGTGATCCCAACTCAGTGAGATTTCTGGAGCTGTATGATCCTAGCCTAGTGTGATTTCTGGTTTGGTATGATCCTAGTGTAACACCCGCCAATCCCCACCGACCCCTACTCTGTATACGACAAGGATCAGTTGTAGTGGATCAAAGGAATTCTAGGCAAAATAGTTACACCAAACAAAGACCACTCCAGGAGTCATATCTAAGTGGCAAAGGTAGAGTTCTCTTGCTGCATCTCTACGTTCATTCGATCCGCTCGTCGGTGTATAGTTTAGAACCTTTTGAGCCACATAACCTCAAATGAACTGTTTCACGAGAATCATGGAGCACACCGAATATACTGAAGAAATGCTCCTGGACGAAAGCGATGGCGAGACAGGAAAGGGAGGAGCCGCTCATGACTCAGAGGTGAGCAATGACATAAAGGTACTGGTGGATACATCTATGTAAATAGTACAGCGCGCTCCCAACATGATAAATATAGAGTGTCAAAAAACACCTAAAGAAATCAGTACGCACAGGAGACAGTAATAGAGACTGCATTTCGGATGCAGTAAGGAAACAAAAGGATGTTGCAAAAGTAACCACCAGAACGACTTTGATAGAGGCGCTGCGCAAAACAAGAAAAGTAAAGGCTGATCAGCTCATCATTCGGCTTTTACGGTGTGCCAAGATTACAAGTGGTTCGCAGCTCGAGCGCTGTTTTGATGACAATTCAGAGCGCCGTCAAGTTCTTCTAGAACTGCAAGATGCATGCGATGGCATGTAATGAGATTGTAATGAGTTTCTAGAGTAAAAGAAATGGTTGTCACAGAACGGGAATACAAAGCCAAAAACGAAGAATTGAAAAGCGAAGTTGAAAGGCTGAAGTTTCAAGTGATATCACTGTCGTTTTCGCAGAGGACGCAACAAGAGCCCAGACTTCTGGAGCATTGCTAATCAGTCACAGCAACGAGGATAAATCGTGATAACTCGTGCGTAGATCCTTCGCTGATTGACCTAATGCAAACCCTGCATTACCTGATGTCCATCCATTGTCAGGGGAACCTCATGAGAGTTTCCAGTGCTTTTGAGGCCTTTTCTATTGAAGTATCCTCGGTCTCAGTGGCCAGATAGGGGCTTGATCCATTTGTTGGAAGGGTTTCTGAGAAAGATTCATTTACAGTGTTTCACAATCTTCTTCTTCTTCTTCTTCTTCTTCTTCTTCTTCTTCTTCTTCTTCTTCTTCTTCTTCTTCTTCTTCAGCGTCTGTCCCGCTTCGTAGCGGGGTCCGCTATTCTGGTGTCATGACGCCACCTCTCCCGATCCAGCGCTAGACCAGGGTGGACACCAGCAACCTTCAAGTCCATATGTAACGTGTCAGAACAGCGCTGCTTCGGACGCCCTCTAGGCCGCTTTCCTACCACTTCGAACTTAAGGCCTATCTTGCGGACGCTATCTTCCTTTCCGTGGCCGTACCATCGTAAGCGAGCTTCGCGCATCTTGTCCGCTATCGACGCGACACCGAACTTCTGCCGAATAGCTTCGTTTCGGATGCGGTCCATGCGCGTGACTCCAGCAGTTCCGGGCCCCGCATCTTCGTCTCCATGACGCTGAGGCGCGTTTCAACCTCCTTGGTCGCAGGCCAACACTCAGCACCGTACATCGCTACCGGCCGGACAACGGTTCTATATATTTTTGACTTCAAGCGCTCTGGTATCTTCCTATCGCAGAGCACGCCAGTCAACGAGCGCCACTTGAACCAAGCTGCACTCACGCGTGAGTTCACTTCAGTCATCAGATTGCCATCAGATGCTACTGCTGATCCCAAGTACTTAAAAACCGAGGTGCGTGGGAGCTGCCGTTAACCTTGATGGAGCTAGACTCAGTAACGTCCGTCGTTAGATATTCGGTTTTCTTCACGTTCAATCTGAGTCCAAATCGCTCCAAGCGATCACACCAAGCTTGCACCTCTCGCTCGAGTTCATCTTTATCTTCGCAAGCGAGCATTACTTCATCAAGAGCATAGAGCAGTGTCCAGGGGACAGGCTTCTGAAGATCTCGTGTAATGGCGTCCATCACGACAACAAAAAGGAGTAGGGAAAGCGCATAACCCTGGTGTACCCCGACAGAGATGGGGAACTCCATCGAGGTTCCGGCTGCAGCTTGAACTCTACTCTTTGGGCAAGAGTAGAGGATTCGCACCCACTCTATGAGCTCTTCAGGAACTCCATGTCGTCGCAGGGCGTACCATATCACTTCACGCGGTACGCGGTCAAAGGCCTTCTCCAAGTCGAGGAAGGCGATATGCACTGGCTTCTGTTTCTCGCGGTGCTTTTCTATCAGGAGGCGGGCGGCGTGTATAGCATCAACAGTGCCACAGCCAGCCACGAAGCCGCACTGATTGCTGAAAGCTGGACGATGTCACGAATTCGTCCGTCGACAATTCGCTCAAAGATCTTCATGCTGTGCGAAAGCAAACGAATTGGACGGTAATTGGAGCAGTCTGCAGGACTGCCCTTCTTCTTCCAAATCGGAATCGTCGTACTTTGGCTCCAACAGTCAGGTACTTTCTTCTCTGCTACAACCTGATTAAAGAACTTCGCCAACCACTCAGCCGGGCATCAAAACGTTGACTTCCACAGGTCAGCCGCCACGTCATCGGGCCCAGTCGCTTTGCCTGGCCTCATCTTCTTCAAAGCCGCTTCAGTCTCCTCCACGGTGATCTTCTGCACGGGGCCGTGGGTTGGAGCCGTTGAAGGGATGGCTGGATGAGGAAATTCTACCGTAGAGATTTCCTCATAGTAATCGCGCCATCGCTTCAATGCCTTCTTGCGGTCCATAAGAAGACGGCCGTTCTCATCATTGATGCCGAAGAACTTCTCGATGTCCTCGGTCTGGCGATGGCGATTCTTTGCGAGTCGGTACAGATACCGCTCACCATCGCGCGACTCGAGCTTCTCGTTGACATCTCCATAATGAGTGGCTTTGCAACAGCCACGGCCTTCTTTGCAGCTTTCTTCGCTTCTTGGTACTTCCGCCGTTATCGGCTGTCTTTTCGCCGAGAAACACGTGATAAAGCGACTTCTTCTCTCGATCCTTTGCCTTCACGTCGTTTGTCCACAACCATGCCTGCTTGTCGACCTTTCGTCGCCCAGGCTTCGTAATGCCGAGTTCCGACTGTGCAGCTTGACGTATCGCGTCGGTCGCCATCTTCCAAGTTTCGTCGACAGTTGTGACCGTCGGTAACCGCACGCGAGAAATCACAGCTGCTTCCTTCTCTCTCATTCGCCACCACTTTATTCTTGGTGCACCGCATCGCTCGACCTGCTTCTGCCTTGGAGGGGCGATCTTTAGGGTGCAGATCAGCGGTCGATGCTGTGGCGCGATCGTCTCATACGGCACGATCTTCGCATCTGTGACAAGACCTTGGTCGCGATCTTTCACAAGGACAAAGTCTATCTGAGTTTTGGTGCCCCCACTATAGTATGAGATGAGGTGGGAGTCGCGTTTTCGGAAGACGGTGTTCACTATGGTGAGGTTATGCGATTCCGCATACTCAAGAATACGCTCACCATCGGCGTTACGTGACCCGTACCCGAAACCACCGTGACAGCTGTAACCGTCCTTCGTAGCACCTACGTGCCCATTAAGGTCACCAGCGACTATGATGACATCTTTCGACGGTACCTCTGCTGTCTTCTCATCAAGTAGGCTCCAAAACTCATCCTTGGCTTGCTCTGAGCAGCCGGTCTGAGGAGCATACGCAGAGAAGAGGTGGAAGAGTCGCTCCTTAGCGGCGACAAGCTTCATCAATCGATCGTCAAAGCACGACGCTTACAATCGAGTCACGAAATCGTTGGGAGACGATTACACCGACACCACTGGTGGTCCTGGGACTTCCACATAGAACGGCCTTGAAGCCACGTCCTATGTCCCTTGACTTGCGGCAAGACCACCTCGTCTCCTGCACCGCACAGAAATCAACTCTTCTACGCTCCAGTGCTTCAACCAACTCGCACGAGCGGCCCGTCAACGTACCCACATTCAACGTTGCCACGCGGGTCCTGCTTACGTTACGGGACTTTCGGACTAGCTCAGTTGCCCCCCGATACCCTCGCATACTTCTCACACTCGCCGGCCTTGCGAGTGCGCGTCGGCTCCCGCGGACGCCGTAGCACTATCCGAAGTACTTGAACTGCCATACACCATGTGATGTGACATGGGTCTTCGTAGGCCGGCCTGTCACCAGGGCCTGTCGCCTGCATTCGAGTGTCCGTGCTTAGCTTAGCTCACCAAACGAGCAGTTTCCAGTGGCACCACGAGGAGGAACGGACATCGCCACCAGTGTTTGACAATATCCCTCCTTATATCAAAGAGAAACAGAAACACTAGTCACAATACGAACAGCGTATAAAGGCAGGCTCCTCACAGTTTGCTTCCATACATGGACCAATGACATCGCTCCTTAGACGAAATCCAGTCCAAGACGTACTCATTCCTCCGAAGCAAGAGTTCCACTCGAAAACCTTGTCATCATAATCTGTCACAACGATTTTTTGTTGCGATCAAAACTTCTAGCACCAGGCGGGACTGGAACCTTCACCTCCCTCTGACCGGGCGGGGATGCTGTGCGCCTTTATACCACCGGCGCCGTTTGATCGAACGCAACATCCACACGTCGTGGGACCGATTATCACTCACCCGTATATCGGGATGAGCCGGCCGCTGATATCAGCACGGAACTAGTTCAGCTGATGGTCTTGATAGAAACGATTCAAATCAGTTTCCTTGAGCCTCAACTTGCTGGTATCGAGGTTGTAAGCTGTCACAACGATGTTCTGCTGCGAACAAAACTTCTAGCGCCAGGCGAGACTCGAACCCGCACTTTCCTCTGATCGGGCGGCAATGCACTACGCCTTAAAAAGGCTTAATGAAACTGATTTGAATTGTTTCTATCAAGACCATCAGCTTAACTGGTTCCATGTTGATATCAGCGGCCAGCTCATCCCGATACACGGGTGAGTGCTGATTAGTCCAACAAGGTGTGGATGTTGTTTTCGATCAAACGACGCCGGTGGTGTTGGGTTCGGAGTGGGTTCGAGTCCCGCCTATCGCTAGAAGTTTTGACCGCAACAAAACATCGTTGTGATGACTTACAACCTCGATACCAGCCACTTGAGGCTTAATGAAACTGATTTAAATTGTTTCTCACCATCATATTTCCACTGCTTGCTAGCCTATCCATGTCTATCATCTTGCGGATCCCAATCTTCTTTTTGTTTTTCCTCTACTTCCAGCTCTTCGTCTTCGTCAACCTCAAGTTCACGTGCTTCGAAGTCATTGAGTATGCTGGCTAGCCATCCGTTCGGCCAGCTTGATTTTTTCCCTCGAAGGCTGCTTGTCTAATGGATGCCACACTTCAGATGGATCACCACTCGAGCGTCAGCGACATTCTTGGTGGTAGTTTTAGAAACCCTTCAGGAGACCTCAGATTTCCGGCTGAAAGGCAAAGATGAGGTAAAAGTTTATCTGTTGCCGTTTAGGTCAATTTGCAGAATCCACAGACTTTGTTTTATATTTTTACCACCTCCGACGTTACACGCTGGTCTCTTCGAAAATCCGAGCAGGATAGTTTTCCCCGAGGTCAATGATCAATATAGGGAAGCAAACTGTGAGGAACCCGTAGTTTTTATACGCTGCCGTACTGCGACTAGTGCTGCCTCATGCATTTTGTACCAGTGTATCACTGGAGTCGAACATTTATAGATCATCATGTTGGATACCACAGCACGCAGCTGGGAAATTAGACAGAAAAACCCCTGAAAATCATATAAACGTCAGAATTCTTCAAACGAACCTATCAGATTGAATACAACACAGCAGCGCTGTAAACTCGAACCCCAGACATTCCTCGCATGAAACAACATCACTATCCACTGCACTCCGAGCCGCTTCCCCGCAAAGGCATGCGGGCTTACAAGGCCCCCGAACTCGTGAGCCGCCGATTTCATTGTAGCTTCAAGGACCCCCACTCCTTGGGTTTAACGATTTGGCAAAAAAGAAACACATTTCTATACTAATAAAAGGATTGGGATTGTTCCTATATGACTAGCTCTCCCCGTTCAGCCATAGACCCTTCCCTTCATAGACGCTTTAGACCCTTTTCTAGGAATTCTAAGTTTCGGAAAGAAGACAGAAAAAGCTGAGATTTCAGGTGTCATAGAGTTTTATAGACCCTGTTCTCCTCTTTTTCCATAGTATAATATATACAGAATACAGAATAGCGATAACCATTTCTTTGGGATACGCCACGAATTCCATTTTTGAAGGCATACGCTTCAGATCCTTCCCTTGTTAGAGAACCCTGAAAATCTGAAGTATTATAGTTATACCGTGAAGTAGCATGACCTCTGTGTACGTCGTCCCCAGTACTAGATTTGGAAAACCCGTCCAACTTTGTCGCGCACATTGAGCGACGGCCTGTGGTGTTCGCGCGTCGTTGGACTAATGCATGCCCCCTTGGTCTGTAAGGTCTATCCTAGTAGGAGGGGGGGGGGGGCATCTCCTCGCTTGCGTTCGCCCTATAGGCGGAGAGCCACTGATTACGGGGTGACGCCTCCCCTCCCACCCTACTTGCGCTAAAAGAAGCCTTCACTCAATAAAACCTAGCGGTGTGCCGCTAGGGAGTGAAATCCACTTAGCATCTCCTTCATTTCTGGTTGTTTTAGAGTAGCCATTATACATTGGATCCGAATGAATCATTTTCGAACAACCGATTCGGATATCCTGATCCGAATCATCCAATTATCCGGCCACTGCGAAATTACCCTTATTGAATCATCCAAAAATCCGGTGCCCACAAAATCGCCTTTATCCGAAACATTCAAAAATCCGGGGTCCGATTAATTGTCATTATCCGAATCATCCAATTATCGGGACCCTGGATGACTCGGATAAAATCGGATAAATTCGGATAACCCGTTCAAATTCCTCGCTCCATTTTGAAGTCGCATCCTGGATGAAAGCACATTTCAAACGAATTTCACGGGCGGGCACGCTGCTGAGTCATACTTTTTCGCGCCCCACTGTGAAATAGGGTCGCAAACACGTTGAACACGTTTAGCAGCTGCTGAGCATTACTCGATCATGGCATCTTTTCCTTCAAATACCATGTTGTGCTGCCGGGGAACAGCAAGGACGGGGACTGAGGGAGAGAAGGGATTAAGCACGCCCTCTGATCGACACTTCGCTATTTCACATTGTCTAGCATTCGGCGCAAATTGGGTCGAGGGCGGTCACCATGTAGAACAGCCCCGTACCACTTTGCACTGCACGAAATTAAAAATGTTACTCAACATTCAACTTGTGTGCCTACCATTTGATGAACTGTGTTAGGCCATTTCTGATGTAACTCGACATTCATGTGCCTTCTTGGGGAGGAGGAAAAGCGATGAATACATGGTGGCCTTCCCCGTCCTCCTCCCCCCTCCCCCCTTGACCCAATTTGCGTCACTTGTTAATGGCATTTTGGAAAGCCCGGATCTTAGAATAATTCATCTTGGAGGGGTGTGAGGATTTTTTGAGAAAAGCGGAAGACGAAAAGCTTAAAAATGGGCGGAAACCGGGATGCGAAACAACGAAATGGAAATGACTCAAAACTCATTACTTCATCTAATTTTTTATAAATATACATATATCTATAGGGATAGTAATAACTGAGATGCTGTTAACGAATTTAGATGGCGGGCAAGGCAGCATGCGACTCTTTTTCAGCAACATATAACAATAACAATATAACAAAATACAAGAATAAAAAATCCTTGTATTCATTATACCAAGATATAGGGGGATGAATTTTTACTAGCGTAACAAATCGAAGTTTGTGTGAAATCGTTCTGTAAATAGGAAGAAGGTGTTTAAATGCAGTGAACCCAGCTGACGAATAAGACACCAGAGATCTCGCTACTTATAGCCCTTGACCGGTCTTATTGAATGTCCACGATCAATCCCAATTAGGAGGGGCAGAGTTAAGGTTGCAGTTGCGTTCAGCACCCACGACACGACACCCACGCTCTGAGTTCGCATGGGTACCACTTATCATTTGGCAGTAGCTGAAGCTCTGAAACAAGTTCAAAGGAGGGCGTTGGAGAGGCAAGACACCGCATGCCCTCCACCGACTACGATAGATTCATGTCTCCTATGGGCAGCAATGTTAGCAACCTAAGAATGCTTACAGAACTCTGATCTAGATTTGGTGCTCCCAACCTAAAATTACAGGGAAAAGCATTAGCATGCTCTGGATAAGGAATTTGATTCTTGACTCAAACACTCATGAAATCTTTGTAGGCCTACACTATTCGACAGTACATCGCTTCAAGAAAAGAAAAAGAATCCAATTTGGCTAGTGTTTCTACATCAAGATGCAGACCGGTTTGAAAGCAACAGAATCAGAAACGCATAGTTAATCTCTTTCTTCAGCCTTTCGGTTATGTTCAAGAGGTGAATGAAGGCAGTGCAAAGCAATCAATGAGTGATGAGTCATCATTTATGTTCCGTCTTCCGGCCCACGAGAGGATCAGGGAACGGTAATTTAGCAAATCCCTGTTTGGAATGATACAGCTTTTTGATGTTTCCTTTCTTGACAAGAAGTGAGAGTATTTCAATACATGCACTGTTGTTGTTGTTGTTGTTGTTGTTGTTGTTGTTAAAGGATGGGTTCCTTTTTAAGGAATGGTAACATTCTAATAAACTGTACCTTGCGTTAATGAGTAGGATATCCGATTCGGATATCCGAAATCCAGGGTCCGCGAAATTACCGTTATCCAAATCATTCAAAAATCCGGGGTCCTCAAAATCGCCCTTATCCGAATCACCCAAAAATCCGTGGTCCGCGAAATTATCGTTATCCGAATCGTCCAAAAATCCGGAGTCCGCAAAATCGCCCTTATCCGAACCATCCAATTATCCGAAGATTTTCGATCGGATCCAATGTATAGTAGCCATGGTAAAGCTAGGTGACTAGCTAGGGCTAGAAGAAGCACGGCAAGAGCTAAAAGAGACATTGAGAAGAAATTAGGAAGATAACAGAAGGAAGGGCAAGACTGTCCGGCTACGTAGAGCAGCTCCGATTTTGACACATATACCGTATGGCATGAGGGCGCGTGTAGCGCAGTCGGAGGAGGCGCGACTGTCGCGTGCACCCGATACCAGGTTTCTGGTTCGGATTTCCCGCCCAGGCCAACCAAGCCTTCCATCCCTCCGGGGTCGGTGAATTGGTACCAGACCTGTCTGGGAAGGATAAAGCGCTGACTTGTTCATCGGCTGGCCACCGCAAGTCATTGTATGGCCAAATACGCATTCATATCGCCTCCACGACATCCCGTAGAAGTAGAATGCGCTGGCGCATCCCAGAAGGGATTGAATAACGCCGTCCTTTATCCTTTATACCCTATGACCCCGTGCGCGCGTGAGGACGAGCGCGTTATGTTTCAAACAAATTGCGAAACATTGGCTTGCACGAAAGCTTCTTGCAAGCTTGCACTGAAGTTAGTTGCGTGCAAGTTTAAGATTCCTGGGTGCAACCTTGCAAGTAAGTTCACCGCGAGCGATAAGTCACAAGTAACTTGTTTTCGAAGCCCAAATGCGCAAGCAGCTTGTTTTGCAGCTCAAGGCGCAAGTAACTTGTTCAAAATTTTCTGAGTAGAGCTTCTGCTACTGCCACATGATACGAGTGCACTCGTGCGGACTCACAGGACGTGGTGTCGTATCGTGGGACGTATCTGCCTCCTGCCCTCTCTGTGCTCCCTTCGATGTGGTTTGAGAATCCACATGATTATCCAGTACTCTGCTAGTGCCACAGATTTCATGTCCTGTCATCATGGGTTAGCACTTCTACAGCCCTATTTGCCTTATTCTTACACAACCTGCTTCTATGCTACCTGCTTTGGACATGCTTCTTTGTTGGCACTCTCTACAGGCCCCTGGAACCAATAAATTCATGGAATCGTGCTTTGCTATGCATCCTGCTGCCTCCTGCGTCCTATATCGGATCGGATTGGTGGCATCAGGTCCAGCTTTTACTTACTAATGTTCTCAGATCTTACTCCGTTGTAAAACCCCACATTGCAATTTACCTGCGGGAGTTTGGCGTTTGCCCATTTTGCCTTCCATAACATGCAGCTGTGCTTGGGCAGCGAGGCATTGCTTTCAGAAGATGCCTTTACCTTTGATTACTTCTCATTTCTCATCGATTGCTTCTCATCTGTCCTTTTTTCTGCTTTCTTCTGCAATTTTCGCCTTCTGGCCTCCCTTCATAGGGTTTTGCTCACTTTGCAGTCTATTTTACGGTTTTTGCTTCTCATTTATGCTTGTGTTGGCACCTATTCGCAGACGTATTCATAAATAAATAAAGCAAATAATGTAAACGAATGTCTAGACAAGGAAGGGTGAGCGCTCTCCTAGTTTGTGGGGGGAGGAGAGTGAAAGTCGAGTTCCATAGGTGAGTGAAAACTTCGAACGTTATCCTACGTCAGCCAACGACTGCTGTAATCATTCTAACCGCAAATTCCACATGAAGTGCTCTCCGGCGACTTCCTCTCCATTTTTTCTTTTCTTCCCACTCTTTTTTCTCTTGCTTCTCCCTGTTCGTTCCTTTCCATTCCGCATTTCCTTTTATTATACGTTCCTCCTCTTTCTTACATCGGTACCAGCCGATTATAGGAGGTGGAGATGTACTTTTATGACGATGGATTTTTCTTGCTTTTTTCATACTTGCACAATCGTAGTGAAGGAGGTGGTCCCCGCTTGAAAATAGTAATATTTCATCCTAGCGCAGGCTTACCAGGAACTGCACCGCATAGTCACATCCTCCTTCCTCTACTACTTCCTCTTTTTATCATCTTCTTCTTTTCCTGCTTCTACTTTCCTCTACCTTCCTTACATTTCTGTCCGTGTTCTTCCTCCTTCGACCCCCAGCTCCACCCCTTCTACTTTCGTCCTTTTTTCCCACCTCCCTTCTAAATAATATACATACACTTTTCAAACTTCTTAAACTTCTTACATCTTGCATTCTTTTCTCTTTATTCTTACCCCCCCCCATTCTTTTAAATTTCCCATTTTTATTTCCTCTTTGCCACCTTTCTCTTGCTCTCCGTTCTCTTCTTTTCTCCTCTTCACTTTCTTTCTTTATTTTTCCTTCTTCGTTATTGCTCGTACTGACTCCCTCCTTCTTGCCTCTTCCTTCTTCCTGTACACTCTTACAATTTTTTGTTCTAATCTGCTCCTAGTTGTTTTCATTTCCAATGCTATTCATTTTTCGTTTTCTTCTTTCGTCTTCCTGCCTTTCTTCGCTCTTCTTTTTACTTCCTTCTTCTTATTCCCTCCTCCTACGTGCCCTCTTTTTTCATTTTCAGGATCAGGTTTTTCTAGTTTCATTGGGATCTGATGCTACATCCAGCCTGTAGCCCTGACCTAGCACCACTAGACTACCATTCGATTTGCTCCCTTCAAGCCATTTGAAAGTTTTGATTCCGATCAAGCCGTTAAAAATGAGTTGCACAACTTCTTCTCTTCTAAAACCAAGGCTTCTTCGATCGTGAAAAATTTTCAAATTACCGAAAGATGGCAGAAGGTCATCCACAACATGGTTGACATATCACTGATCAATGCTTATTGTTAGTCCAAGTAAATTCACTTTCAAAAAAATATACAAAACGACATTAATTATCGAGCAACCAAATAGTTAGCGTTTCGCGAGGCTTAAACTACACGCATTAGGTCAACAAAGGAATCCAGAATCCAGAATGACCCGAAACAACGCTCTTTGAGGCGCTATGCCATTGCTTTGGTAAGTTGAACTATCCATCTGAGGCAATTTTTCCGGAGCAACCCCCGCCACTCTTCTTCGCCGTGTAGAAAATGTGGGAGCACCGTAATGGCATCAAAGCGCACTGACTACTACAGTACTGCCGCTACCGCACTCTCTTCGATGTAGGGACAGTAATTTGACCTACGCCATATGTATAAGCAAAGATCAACTCAAGCTGTCCCGCAGTGACTTGAACCGTACCGTTGACGGGTCTAGTCAGGCTTCCCCGCGTTGCCACTGCGCTACGCCCATCAGTGCTGGGTGCAGCTGGAGCTTATTCATACCCCGAGCCGTGCTGACTCATCGTAAGCTCCGCCTAGCGGCTGCCCTTTCAGCGCGGCCGCCCGAACTAGTTCCATGGACGATTACACCCCCCCCCCTACCCGGAGGTTTACTGGCTGATAAATCCGGCCCAAGGAAACTCCATGAAGGTTTTCTTTCACCGTATGCCTTGGCCTAGATTCATCAATTGCTTACCGCCTTCTAACGGTGAAAATGTCGCCAAATACCGATGCTGATGAATGTCATATCAGGGAGTTTGGCGGTATTTTTACTGTTAGAGAGCGGTAAGCGGTTGATGAATCCGGCCCCTCGTCTGCTGGTCAGTTTGATGGGCCGCATTCAATAGCCGACTTGCTGATTTCATCCAAAGTGAGGTGTACGACGCGGCTTGTTGAAATAAGAGAGGGTTGCCTTCAGAAATCAATGAGAAGCTCTAGTGGGTTGCTGGCTGGCTTCGATGAGATCCCTACACTAAGCAAATCCTTCGAGAAATCCAACTGCTCTACAGCAGTTAATGACCCGAACTTTCCGCTATAGGCACTACTGCTAATGTTTCTGCTGCAAGGTTCATGCCAAGTTATAACGATCCTGTAGGACTCGTCACTTATCCTTAGAATGCTGGACTCATCCAAAAGGCTGTTATGGATGGGGACTCGAACCCGTATTGAACCCTGAATTTAGCAACCTAAACGACCACCGGGCGCATGTAGCGCAGACGGAGAAGATGCCGGCAGTTGAGTGCATCCGATGCCAGGTTCCTGGTACGCCCAGGACAACCACGCGTTCTCTCCGTCCGGGGTCGGTTAATTGGTACCAGACTTGTCTGGGAAGTCTAAAGCAGTGGCTTGCCCATCGGTTGGCCACCGCGTCATTGTATGGCCATTCAAATCACCTCCATGACATTCCGTAGAAGTTGAATGCGTGGCATCCAAGAAAAGATTGAGTAACGCGATCCTTCATCCTTATCTTTTTAAATGACCGCCGCTATGTACACCTCGGCTGTGTTTAAACAACAAGAGGATCTATCCTAGTGGAGAGGGGGGGGGGGAGTGGCACTCCACTCTATTTGACAACAGCGACAAACTCAACTGACACCGTCGACTGACCTATGATGAAGACCTTTCTTTACATTGTTTCGCCGACAGAGGCCACAATGTTCACATTCACTTCACCTTTCCAGTGATGCCCCACGACTACAGGGTGCGTAAAAAGTGTTGACGCACCTAGTTTTTGTTTCAGCTCCAACTTTCTCTTTCTACTTTTCAAAGTTTTTGTGTGTTATTTTTGTTGTCTATATCGTGTTCAAAAAATATTCTTGTAAAAACTGAAGAAACATGATACCGTCGTGGTTACGGTGAGCCTTTCCTGGCTGTTACCAAAGGAAATGAATACTTCATTAACAAAAGAATTAAGCTGTGTTTAAAATGGTGGATGAGAAAAGAGGTCAACAACCCTAACGTCAACCGCGGCTCTGTCATAACAGATGATGATTACAAGATGTTCAAGCACGATAACGTTCGAATCCAAAATTGTCAACCTCTGTCCCATAACGGCAAACAGATAACGCGCGCAAGTGTGAACAGCTTCTCAGACGAGCACAGCTTGAACATGAATCCGCTGGATTACTCTTTCTAGGTGATTTTGAAGAATGAGGTCTGTGCTACTTTCAACAGAAGTGACCAGTCGCAGAAGGCTGCCCTGTTCGAAGCACGGAACAAAATGCAAGCGAATACTTGCGGCGCGTGCTCATGAATTTTTCCGCCGTTTTCGCTCCTGTATTCACAGTAAAGGAGCCAATGTCGACTGCGAGTTATTCTATCGTATTTGTAAGATCATTTTCCATATTTCTCAAATGAATACTTCGAAATTTGCTGCGCATTACTATTTCAACAACCGCCATTTACTGCGTCAATACTTTTTACGCACCCTGTAGGCTCAACAACAGCCCATACTTTTTCTTCTGCAGCCCATATTTTTACTTCTACGCTTGTGCTGCTCCGTGCTGGCGTATCAGCTCGACAATTTCCGGAGACGGACTCCTTTGCTCTTCAAAGAAAGAGCACTCATGTACAAATATTTATTCGCAAACAATAAATAATCGCTATGCAAAGCACTTCCCGACACCGAATAAATTATCACAGACGCGCTGATAAACGGATCTCTTAAGAGGAAGCAGAACACTCTGTCAAACAAATTCTCTGCACATAAAGCACATCTATTCCACAACACAACGGAGAGAAAGAAACGCAGTGACGCTGATGTATACAGGCAATATGAGATTGACACCATCACCCTGGGGCAGTGTCTTTCTGTACAGGCCTACACCCCTTCCAGCCACCAACGACCATCCCTTGGGCTATTCCTTGTTCAATAGCAGGTACACATGCTGAACAGTCGGCACCGCCGCGATACTCCTTCCTTCCTCGTCGTACGCTCTGGTGGCGAAGGCCAACGCCCTCGCGAACGTGTCAGCGATTCGCTTTCGAACAGGCGACAGGAGAATCGCCTCCGTTTCGGCGACACCGATGTAGAGCGAGTATGTCGCACACAGCTGGAAGAGGGTAGATAAGCATAGCACTTGATTTGTTGTGTGTTCTTCATGCTGAAAACGTTCAGTAGAATTTTGCTGATTTCATTACATGCTCCTCGCGCAAATAATGGCCGCTCTCCATAGCCAGAGACATAGCTCACCCCACTGCTGACCCATGACTCGATGTATGAACGCCAACGCGTCATGGATTTAGCGGGATGCATACTTCAGTCGCTTCGTGGGGCGGCATTATGAAATCAATATCGATCGCTTGCGTCACCTAATCAATATTTCCAGTTTACGTGGCGCTACGCGGCGACTCATTGTCAGGTATAAATGCCGCCTTAATCTCGCTCTACTGCGTCGCATTGCCTAATTTTAAACCACGACCACAGTCTGCGGATCAATAGAAAAATACAATTTTCGACCATACAACTTCGGTAAACAGAATTCGCCCTATCCATCGATTATTTGTCTGGCACCGAACGAACGATTGCGGAGCTCACTCTCTACCAAAATATAAAAGACGTCGAAAAACTGCTTAATAGCGCATTGAAGTAAACCTAGCAGAACTGTTCTAGCAAAAACGATAGGAAATTTAGCTGGAGCGTTCCGCCTCTCTCATGTAGATCTCATTAAAGACTTGTATCAAATATTATGCCGTTCAAGCAGTCTAATCATTTTTAAACACACTGAATATGCGAGATTTCAATTCAAAAAGTATAACCGAATGATATTCCTCAAAACGAGAAATAACTCCTTAAAACGTGTAAAAAGTCCTTCAGATCACCGTATTGAATTTTCGTCCGGTTCGATCTCAAGGGTCCATCTGGCGATGACAAAAGTATTCATTTTTTAACATACTATACAACGTATGCCTTTTATAAAGCTTTACCTCAGGCCAGGCGTTCGACAGTGCCCTCACTGCCGTTTTGGACAAGTCGTTCAGCTTCGTAGGCGTTAAGTCTGGATGCTTCTTGAGATCGAAATCCGGTTTCAACAGCTGCAAATGCATGAATCTCATCCACGTTATACCAGCAGCCAGTACAAGCTGCCTTTATAGAGAAATTGGACGAAATTGGCACGCTGTAGTGATTATAGTGCAGCCAAGCCCAAGACGTTAGACTTTATTCGGCTAACGTTTCGGCTTTTCGCCTTCGTCAGAGCCTGGAAGACCGAAAATCAATGTGATCCAACCAACCAAACTCCTTTTTAGGCTACAAGACGAGACAAAAGGCAGTAACCCAGCACCAAGCGTGCTTTGCAGCATTGTTCCCTGAGAAAGAATTTGGGGCCGGTTGCATCACATTGGTTTTTGATCTTCTAGACTCTGGGAAGGCAAAAAGCCGAAACATTAGCCGAATACAGTTAGCGTATAGGACTTGGGTCCACTCTAACTACTACAAAGAGTTCACGTCACTGTGCCAATACTCAGAAACAGTTGAACCTGGTCAAAATCGACCGAGCCTCACCTCATCTTCAGCAGTATCAACCCATTTCAGCAGCGGACCGACGATGAACTCAGCACTCGTGGTGATCAGCTGATTACAACGAGCTCGAAGCTGGATGTCAATGATACGTCGCGTATCGCCACTCTGCTCAGACACATGTATGGGCACCTAAAAATTGAGAGGTCCTTCTGAGCAGATTGCCGTTGCAAATCATGCAAAAGGGAGCAAAACGTTGGAACAACAGGCGACAGAACCCGAAGAGAGTCTACAGACCCCTAACAACTCCAAAAGAATTCTTGGACTCACAGGTTGAGTTCCTGTTAAAAAGTTACTACGAAAGAGTTGCTGCTGAACATTTCGTTTTACTGAGGCCATTCCAACGATCCTCTGATGTCTCCGAAAATAGAGTTACAACGAAAATGATCGGACCGAAAACAACAGCTCGAGAAAGGCGTTGTTCGAGCTCAACTCGAACCACCGGCTCTTGTCATCGAAGAACAAGCTCTTCATGCGGGCGAAATCGATAGAACTATCGAGAGTAGGCAGTGTCGCATCAGCTCTGAACGGAAGAAAGTTGACACTAATGGCAATGAGGACAATAGCCAGATGGAGAGAAGAGAAACCAACCTGTGCGCTGCCTGCCTGTATGGAGTGGTCTGCTCTCTGAGGATGAGCAAATGCTTAACGAGGAACAACTCGCCATCCAGCTTCTTAGTGTGACCAGTCTGAAAACAGACGCCGTTTATCACAGCATGAGCCGAAGTGAGTCCACTTCGACACCTTTTTCGACGGCGACGCTGCAATGTGAAGAGACGCCGCCTCAAGCGACTCCGTGCACATGGCCAGTAGATCTCGTGCAAGTGACTGGAACACTGCTATCTGAAATCAATGCAGGTCAACTTCTCGAAAGCAAACGCACTTTTCTTAAACCTTTAGAATACGGTTATGTTTTGTTGTGATCAAAACTCTGGCACCAGGCGGGACAGCACTCGGCGCTAGAGTTTTGAGCGCAACAAAGCATCGTTACAGCAGCTTATAATCCCCCAAGAACTAACTAAGGCTTGAAGAAAACAACCTGAATCTTTGAAAAATTGAACTGTAGGCAAGGATATGCATAAACTGTCGCAAACGGCTACGATAACAAGCCGGCAGTTAGCATAGGCCCAGCAGAGCTCATTTTTAAACTGGAAATACTACCCAAAAAAGGAAAAAACACAAAGTTTAACTTCCATCAGTTTCCACTAGGGATGCGTCATGCCTTCTCGTTCCCCATGATATCATGGGGCATTTTCAATACGCACGCGATGTGACCTACGCAATAAATCACGAAATGACCAAACCGTATCATCCTTTCGCAACATTTTCCCACCAATTCACCGCCTGGTGGCTTGGCGTTATGACAGCTACCAGTATCGATCGCTTGCGCCGCCTAAGGCCTCGTGCATACTTTCCGTCGCCACGATCGAATTGCGGCGATGAGTTTTGCAGAGCGACGCGAAGGAATCTAAACTTCTCAGTGTTCGTCGCACCGCCCATCGCTCTGAAAGGGAACGCGACGGCGATCCGTCCCGGATCAATGCTAAACACCGCGCGCGGCGCGAAAAAATATGCCATGTCCGCGATGGGCGCGGGAAGCCATCGCGCATGGCGACCGCCACTGTTGCGGCGGCAGCGGCGAAACTTCCCTTGACTATTCCACCGCGTGCGGCGGAGTGACCATGAACTGAGCACCGTGATGGCATCGCGGCGATGGAAGTATGCCCACGGCCTAACCAATATTGGTAGCTCTCATAACGCCACGACGCCTCGCCACTGAAGTATAAACCCTCATTAGCGGGTCCGTATAGATGAAGGGGTCGCTGGTGCGAACCGAAAACGATCCTCACGTCTCGGCTGCTCCGCGCAGGATGTGTGAAAAACAAAATGATATTTATTTCTGTCTAAATTTGTTATAAGTAGCCGGCTTATATAGCCTGCTGCCTCGCTACTGGTTGAGGCTGCGCCCAGAATTCCACTATACCTTTCAACATTGTCTTTATCCTTATCTATGAGCGTCTGTTAGTCTGTGGACACGTTAAAACATTAACACAAACAAACGAAGCAACCGAATTCAATCAATCTCATCTCTCTTAATGCACAGTCAACCGTTATCGTAATTTTGTAAGATATTGAAAAAACCAGAAGTCGAATGGATATTATTTACTTCTCATGGTCTTTCCATCCGCTAACCTACATGCGATCATCTCAAGCTGTCAGTTTGGCCATCACACTCGCCTGTTTTCCTCTACAAACGGTCACGTCTGAATAGAAGTCGATAAAATCGATCGATATTCTCTGCGTTGCGTGAAGCTTGATACCGACCTTCCTACACGACTTCTACCTCAAGTAGACGTTCAGAATATGGATCAAAACAGATCTGTTCGATAGAATGGACATTAACTTTGCGTGAACCGATGACGCTAAGTTAATGTCCGTTAGGACCAGGTTACGAAAAAAATTAGGACTCATTGAAGATGGATTTGCGGCACACTTTTATCCTTTATCCACATTATACTATTACTCCTCAAACAGCACAAATCAGCTAACAAAAACTCGATTAATAAAGATGATTCCACGATGATTTATAGGCGAGCAGAGAAAACCTGCCATCGATTCCGCAATGAGGAAAAACACGGCTGCCAAAGGATTACTGCACCAAATGCACTTCGAAATCTGCACTTACGTCTAGGCATCTGTACAGCTTCGCAAGGCACATTACTGTGCGTCGAACTGTCGGATACCATAAGCAGTGCAAGTCGACGGCCGAAATCGGCGCTGGACTCGGACGCGTTGAGGATGAGTCTTTCCGTTCAGCAGCTGGAAGAGGCTTCTTCACTTCTGCGACCAATGAGTGCTGCATTGTTGCGCTCTAAGTAATGCTTACCTCCTTCTTCTTTCTCAGCCTTCTCCTCGTCTTCCTTTCTCGTCGCCAGCTCGATGGTTTTCATCATCTCTAGCTTCTCCGGATACGCTAGGTCGCCTGGAGCTGGTTTGTAACCGGCGATATCTGTTTGCCCGTATAGCATAGCCCTAAACAATATCTTCAGTTAATTTAGTCCGGCCAGCCATCCAACACTTTCACTTCGATAGACAATCCTTTTACGTGGTATTCTAAAAAAAATGGGCGATATTTTATTTATTTATTTATTTATTTATTTATTTATTTATTTATTTATACGAGTGCAAGTACAATCGTGCGAAAACTGTATAAAAATCACCAAATGAGAAAAGCAAATACAATCTACACACAAACGGCGCCGGTGGTGTAATGGCGTAGAGCATTCCCGCCCGGTTAGAGGGAGGTGCGGGTTCGAGTCCAGCCTGGCGCTAGAAGTTTTGATCGCAACAAAACATCGTCGTAACAGCTTACATCCTCGGTACCAGCCAATTGAGGCTTAAAGAAACTGATTTGAATCATTTCTATCAAGACCTACAGCTTAACTGGTTCCATGCTGATATCAGCGGCCGGCTCATCCCGATGTACGGGTGAGTGCTGATGGGTCCCACGAGGTGTGGATGTTGCGTTCGATCAAACGGCGCCGGTGGTGTAATGGCGTAGAGCATTCCCGCCCGGTTAGAGGGAGGTGCGGGTTCGAGTCCCGCCTGGCGCTAGAAGTTTTGATCGCAACAAAACATCGTCGTAACAATCTACACACACTATCTAGGTGAAAAGTAAATGATGGACAACGTCTAAGGCATCAGTAAGCAATGGTAAGCTCAGATGTGATTTAAGGAATTTTTTAAAAGCATCGTAATTCCCAGGAAGATTCTGTCTTCTCCGAAGCTGCTCATATAAAGGGAGGGTCCCATGTGACGACAAGTCGTCGACATATCGATAATTTGACCTGCGCGTGATCTCATCGGGTCGCCTCCGTTTCGCCTTCCTATGCACCATTGCGCGTAGGACGTCGTCGATTGATTTGACCGAAAGGCTCCGGGACTGTGACGCTGAGGGCCATTTTGCGTTCGTCGTGCAACCTGGACCGGCAGGCAGGAGTCACCCCGTCCTATGCGCGTATTCTGTGTTTTGTTGTTCTCTTGACACGTTGCTAACCTACTCTAGGGGTGGTGCAATCATGACTTGGTTCCCGTCCTAGGCGGCCACGTAGCTCTCGTGGGTTTTCTAGAGTTATTGCCCTGCCCGTCTATTTTTCATTGTTTTTGTTCATCTATGATCATTGGATGACCTCGTAGCCTCTACCTGATCATCTGACCAATCATCCTCAGTTACGCAAGTCGTGCTACCGGTCGCTTACTAGCTCTGCTCGCACAGAGTCCATCTCCCGCATCCGCGTAGTGAGTCTTTCGTCCATGCCTCCTATTTTTGTATTCGTATTCAGCGCTTGATTGATCATTTTCCGCCTTTATTTGTAGGCATATTGTTGTTGTGTTTATTGTTCCTAACATTAGCGTAGCTTGTTTTGTTCTCTCATTTGTTACTTAGATATTTGCTAACCTATTACGTTCTCTCGTTTCATTGATTAGTTGTCCCTCGTAATAAAGGTTTAATTACCCAAGTTTGAGGCTGTCTTCGTCCTTCCGCGTTGGAGCGCCGAAGTATTTCTAGTATTTCTACCGCGTGGCATTTTGGTATTTGATAATTTGGTTCGTGCAGAAGGCAACGTCACCATGCAAGAAAAAGAATCGCCTACAATTTTGCTTGCTTCTTCCATCATCATACTTTATTGTGCCACCACGAGTATTAGATGCTCTCAACGTCACTAGGCCAGTGAGTTTTATACTGCTTTCATCGTTAGCAATTTTGTGAAAGGCCGTGTAGTTACTAGGAGAGGCAATCCATGGGTGTTTCATAAGCGCTACACCTCCTTGAAGAGGCTGGTCACAAGGTGGCATATTGGAAGGCTCGAGCCTGGCTTAGAAGTGGAAGGAAACATGAAGCAACTCGTGTACGGCTTACTAACCTGTAGACGATCCTCTCAGCAACGTCGCCAACCAGCTCTCCAATCACTCGCACGAAACCCGACCGTGGATCGAATGAAGTGCCTTCCTCAGACACCACTGCTGGCACTATGGAGCACCTCTCCTCGATCATTTCAACCTTAAAAAAATATTCTTCAGTCCTTATAGACCATAATTCGCATAGGCTTTCGACAAGTTCTTCCATTGTAAACTGTCTGAAAAGCTTAGCTCTGTAGGTATTTGTGGTAAACTCTTGGCCACAATTGTCTTTAATCCTCAAGACCAATTCTCGAATGCATGCTAAGGCTTGCGCTGATGACATTAAATTTGCTAATTCACCCTTCATCTGCCTCTGATCCGAATTTTTCTCGTGTTATTGTAGTCTTTCGTAGGTCATTGTTTTGTTTCGGGTCTCATTAGACTCCTAGGCTTATTCTTAAAATCACGTTTTTAATGACGCATTTTTGTGCATAAATAAATAAATAAAGGTTCAGCAATTACTTTCAGAATGGTACACAACTCCGCAAGTGTTTCCAGATGCGGGTTATGAATGACGATTGGGCGCAGCATATCGTAGAGCAGCCGACAAATAGCCTCTATGAACTCTTCGAACGGATGCGGCACGTCAGAGTACTGCTGTCGTGCTGAGCCTATCGACGAGGCTGAGCTGAAAAAAGATGAATACGGAGCCATACCTATGAAATCTATCTAATCGCACTTTCGAAGCCTTTGCCACCGTCTTCACGACTGGTACCATATAAACGGCCACCTTGCAAGATAAAAGCAGCGAAATGAAAAATTCTACAACTTTCTCATCAAATTGGACACCACTCATATCAAATTCATACCACTTTTCAAAGCGAACTGAACAATTTCAAAATCAACCTGGACACTCACTCTTCTAAGCAACTTTGAAGCCTTTGAAATCCATTTTCAAATTCATTGCTCTCTTCATGTGATTTAAAACAAAATTCAGTTCATTATTTGTCATGAACGATAAACATTTCGTAAAATTCAAAAGACTTTTCACTAGTCGGGCAATTAACTGGAAATTTCCAAGGAAAGTCATGCTAAAGTTTCCTCGAACCAAAATTATTCCAGTTGTCTCGGTGAGTCTCTATCCTAATGTGGAAAAAATTGGATCTTTTCATTTGGAAGATGTTCAAACTGGTTTTAAAAGCGTCGAGCTTGTTTGAAAGTGTACAATTTGATTTAATAGGTGTCCAATTTTGTATTTGTTTATTACATGAGGACAAAACACATGTGACAGTAGAATTTTATTCTAACTTTTTATTTAATTCAATTGGATTTAAAAACCGTTAAATTTGATGTAAAAATGATATATAAAGGTCAGTCCCTGTTTGAGCCTTGACCAGTGTTATCCGCTTTTACTAGGCTTTCGTTTCAGCAAGGTAGTCTTCTTCAAGGCCTGTAAAGGTCGAAAACACCTACAAACTATCACTCTAAACCATTTCACATCGCAGAGTACTAATCCCAAAGGAAAATAGAGACAAAACGAGATTCTGCATTTAAAAAGTACGATTAAACTTTCAGATTAATCCTGAAAGGAACCACCAAATATCTGCAGATATACGTAGACGCGAACGAATAAGTTTCACCCCCGAGACCACCCGACATAGCCACCCTGGGGACCAGATCCAATTGTGTCGAAACCTGCTGAGCTTCACCAAAGATGCTATTCCCTCTGATATCGCTAGCCATGCCTCTTTACGGTTGAGCTGAGCAATCTTTGCTGCGATAGAGAGCGTTTCCCATGTCCTCTGCGCCGGTATCTCGCTCTCACTCTCTAAAATCCTTACAGATCCCTGTAAGAAGGCGCCTACATTCCATCGGAAAGCGTTCTATTCCTCAACCAAAAGTCGAACTGTTGCATTCGGAGCCTTGTACGCGCATAATGACCATGACACAATAGGCTCTTCCCGTTTGAAGTCTCACAGCTGCGATCTAGCGGAGGCGAATATCACGCAACGAATGTTCAGTAGATTATGTAGGGTAAACGGGAATACCGCTCTGTGTCATGGCTAGCCAACGAGCATTTGTAACGATTTCGCAAAAACGAAAACGCAACAGACTGACATTGGGTGGGGACAAAACGCCCTCCGATGAAATGCAGTCGGCTTGCCAAAGGAGTCTGTGACGATATTAGTTCAGGGAAGCGAAATATTGGCATGAAGGACATTGGAAGCGACTTTGACGGCAGCTAAGAGTGCTCAGCTCAACCGTATGGAGGCGTGTCCATCGGCAGCAGCTCGTGGAGCTCTGTGGTTTTCGACCCAACTGATGTCATCCTTAGGGCGCTAAAGTCGAGTGATCTCGGGGCTGAAGCTCATCCAACGACGCCTGCGTACTTCTGTATCTGATGGTACTTTTCGTCAACCACCTGGAAGGTTAGTCATAGTCAGAGTGCCGCAATTCTTCTTGAGGTTAGCACTCTGTAATGGGAAGTGGTATTGGGGGCGCTATGCCCGACATTTTCGGGCTCTGAAGAAGGCGAGTCCGTCGTAATGTAAGCCGAATAGAAGCGGATAACAATATTGGTCAATTATCGAAAGTCGCAGGTGTGCAATAAAAAGTAATTCCAACATGGTTACCTATACCGCCGTCCGATACGCGATGGCGGACCGCTTTGAGCTTGACCCGTTGAGAAAAACTGTCGAAAGAGTCGAAATTCGTCGTCACAAAGACCCAAAATGAACGAGCAACCATTCCTCGTCAACGCACATGAGGAGTCAGAGTAGGTGCTGAAGAAACAAAATAGAATTATTTGGATCGCAAGTACAAGTTACGAAAGAAAGAAAGCTGTTACCTGAACATGTGCGCCAGAGTTGCCTGAATGATTGGCGATAGAAGTTGCTGCCTTGTGTTGAAATACGCCTGCTGGCACTCACCCAGCATCGCTTGGAACTCGGGCACATTGGCAAACCGCTGCTCGGCGACAGACAACGCGGATCTAAAATAGCACTGAAGCTCATGAACTTCCAACAACACCGTGCTTTCATAAATCGCTGTCAAATGAAGGAAGGATTTTTAAGTGAGCAAACAGCTGTTTAGAATCACCGCAATAGCCACCAGCTTAAAAAGTATATAACACAGCTAGCACATTCTGTACTCCGTGAGTCCATGCAGGCCTCTTGGTGGGTTTTAAGAGTACTTCTGGACCCAAACTCTCTCATTCAAAGCAGAATTTCCTTAGACGTTTGACGAAGCTCTAAGAAGATATGTGAAAGCCATAGAAACTCACTTCACGGAATTCGCTCGAGTGGCGAACACCCCATAGAGCAGTGCGAACGTGTCGTCGTCAGCTCCACCACGACCCAGCTTGGCATAATCCACCTTAAACTCCCAAATCACCAATTCCGTCAAGTAGAGGCATGCAATATGTCAAAATAACAGCACCTGCAGCTGCGACTGGCGATCCCTGACATCATTCACGGAAGCCTCAATATCTGCCATCACTCCGATACGAATCCACGTCATCGCCCTGAAGAACAGGACCGTTCCAATACGAGGAAGAAGCATCACGTTATGTCAGAGCAATAACACCCTCGCTCTTCTTCCAATCCGTGCTTCTTACCTGCTAAGACATTGTTCATACTTGACTATATAAGCAGCAGACTCCTTGTACTCGGGATGCTGTCGAAGAAATGTGAGGCACTCGTCGATTGTGGCAAGAATACCGGTGAACATTTGACCCGTGACTAATATCTTCGTGGTGTTATTCAGTTTCTAAATAAAAAGCAGCGATTCAGCAGGGAAAATATTCATACATAATAGCAGCCCTGACTTTAAATGTTGAAAAAATAGGAACTGAAGGCTTGAAGTGAAATTTTTTTAGTAAAAGCAAAAGCAAAAAGTCAAGCATTTGGCGATTCCCCTGGAGAAAGCGCATTTTAATGTTGTTAAAGATCGCTGAGTGGCATTATATCTTCATTCCAAGAGGTCGCCGTTATTGTACAGAACACCCCGCTCGACAATTTATTGGATGGCTGGCAAAATTTAAATTTGAAAACGAAACCAGAGCGCATCCCAAAAAATGTAGGCGCCATTTAGAAGAGTGTGATAGTGTCCAATGAACTTAATTAGGAAAGAATGGCTTATTTAAAGGCACAGACAGAATCAATGGAAGGTATGACATGAGGATTGCCCTGGAAATTAATTAAGAAAGAGCTTATACAGGACCATAGCAATCTTAAGATAAGCGGATTGTTCTGTGCGGTCTTCAAAAACTTCGCTAAAAATTCCCCCTCATTACTCTCTAGACTTTTATTATTGAAGAAACTATTACACATACATCTTATAGTTCCCATTTTATGCCCGACATACTGCTAATTGGCCAAATAGTTGCTTCAGTTTCGTTGTAATACTGACCATACCGCTGTCCTAGGTTGCTCCCAAACTCTTGGAACTGCACAGCAACATACCACAGCAAGCGGCAAGATCCGTGCCATCAAAAATGCAAGCTCTGTCAAAGGACCGCAGCACTGTTGTTGAAAAGGTTGCCAACAAGAATGAAAGCTTCTACGAAAGGAAAAATAGAAACAATACAAAATAAAAAATATAAGCATTAATGGGAGCACAGAATGTCAAGAATGCGCCACATACTGCTCAAAAAATTATAATGCAGATGTTTCTGACTATGAAGATCTATTCGCGTCTTCCAGGAAGCGTATATCGCAGTCGGAGAAGGCGCCAACTCCCGTATGAATCCATTCATAGTTGTGCGGTTTCTGTCGAGATCAACCAAGCCTTCCATTCCTCCAGGGTCGCATAATTAGCCCCAGACTTTCTTGGAGCAAAAAAGCAATGATTTGTTCTTCGAGTGGTCATCACGAGTCAACGCATGGTCCAAATACCCATTCAAATTGGCTTCACGCCAACCCGTAGCAGAATGTGTGTACGAAACCACTGAAAACATCACAAATCAATACATAAATAACAAAATAGACACTAGGCAACATTATATTCAACCGGATTCGAAGTGGTCCCCTTTGGCGCGAAAACAGAAGTCAAAACGCTTGGTGAAATTTTTGGCCATGTGCCGCAGGTCATCTGGAGACAGTTCTCTCCCCACGCAGAGATTCCTTCTTGGCCTCTAGGCTGTGGTGGCGCTTGGCACGGACCCTGTCCTTCAAAATGGACCACGCGCTGTAGTCCGTTGGATTCAGATCCGGGGAGTGCCGTGGCCACTTCGCAGATATGATGAAGTAGGGAAAATGGCCCTGCACTATGCTTGCGCGCTTTTCGCCCTGTGTGCAGGAATTGACTCCTGTTGAAACGTCCACTGCGCACTGCTGAAGTGCCGCTGGGACTAGAAAAGTATCACAGCCTCGAAGATGTCCGATCGGTACACATCTTGATTTATTTTTTACTTATTCGTCCACAGAAACTAAGAGGTCTTCAAGTTGGTGTAGATTCTTCCTCAAACCATGAGCGCCTGCGTATTTTGAGCGCCTGCGTATCTGGATAAGGAATTTGATTCTTGACTCAAACACTCATGAAATCTTTGTAGGCCTACACTATTCGACAGTACATCGCTTCAAGAAAAGAAAAAGAATCCAATTTGGCTAGTGTTTCTACATCAAGATGCAGACCGGTTTGAAAGCAACAGAATCAGAAACGCATAGTTAATCTCTTTCTTCAGCCTTTCGGTTATGTTCAAGAGGTGAATGAAGGCAGTGCAAAGCAATCAATGAGTGATGAGTCATCATTTATGTTCCGTCTTCCGGCCCACGAGAGGATCAGGGAACGGTAATTTAGCAAATCCCTGTTTGGAATGATACAGCTTTTTGATGTTTCCTTTCTTGACAAGAAGTGAGAGTATTTCAATACATGCACTGTTGTTGTTGTTGTTGTTGTTGTTGTTGTTGTTAAAGGATGGGTTCCTTTTTAAGGAATGGTAACATTCTAATAAACTGTACCTTGCGTTAATGAGTAGGATATCCGATTCGGATATCCGAAATCCAGGGTCCGCGAAATTACCGTTATCCAAATCATTCAAAAATCCGGGGTCCTCAAAATCGCCCTTATCCGAATCACCCAAAAATCCGTGGTCCGCGAAATTATCGTTATCCGAATCGTCCAAAAATCCGGAGTCCGCAAAATCGCCCTTATCCGAACCATCCAATTATCCGAAGATTTTCGATCGGATCCAATGTATAGTAGCCATGGTAAAGCTAGGTGACTAGCTAGGGCTAGAAGAAGCACGGCAAGAGCTAAAAGAGACATTGAGAAGAAATTAGGAAGATAACAGAAGGAAGGGCAAGACTGTCCGGCTACGTAGAGCAGCTCCGATTTTGACACATATACCGTATGGCATGAGGGCGCGTGTAGCGCAGTCGGAGGAGGCGCGACTGTCGCGTGCACCCGATACCAGGTTTCTGGTTCGGATTTCCCGCCCAGGCCAACCAAGCCTTCCATCCCTCCGGGGTCGGTGAATTGGTACCAGACCTGTCTGGGAAGGATAAAGCGCTGACTTGTTCATCGGCTGGCCACCGCAAGTCATTGTATGGCCAAATACGCATTCATATCGCCTCCACGACATCCCGTAGAAGTAGAATGCGCTGGCGCATCCCAGAAGGGATTGAATAACGCCGTCCTTTATCCTTTATACCCTATGACCCCGTGCGCGCGTGAGGACGAGCGCGTTATGTTTCAAACAAATTGCGAAACATTGGCTTGCACGAAAGCTTCTTGCAAGCTTGCACTGAAGTTAGTTGCGTGCAAGTTTAAGATTCCTGGGTGCAACCTTGCAAGTAAGTTCACCGCGAGCGATAAGTCACAAGTAACTTGTTTTCGAAGCCCAAATGCGCAAGCAGCTTGTTTTGCAGCTCAAGGCGCAAGTAACTTGTTCAAAATTTTCTGAGTAGAGCTTCTGCTACTGCCACATGATACGAGTGCACTCGTGCGGACTCACAGGACGTGGTGTCGTATCGTGGGACGTATCTGCCTCCTGCCCTCTCTGTGCTCCCTTCGATGTGGTTTGAGAATCCACATGATTATCCAGTACTCTGCTAGTGCCACAGATTTCATGTCCTGTCATCATGGGTTAGCACTTCTACAGCCCTATTTGCCTTATTCTTACACAACCTGCTTCTATGCTACCTGCTTTGGACATGCTTCTTTGTTGGCACTCTCTACAGGCCCCTGGAACCAATAAATTCATGGAATCGTGCTTTGCTATGCATCCTGCTGCCTCCTGCGTCCTATATCGGATCGGATTGGTGGCATCAGGCCCAGCTTTTACTTACTAATGTTCTCAGATCTTACTCCGTTGTAAAACCCCACATTGCAATTTATCTGCGGGAGTTTGGCGTTTGCCCATTTTGCCTTCCATAATATGCAGCTGTGCTTGGGGAGCGAGGCATTGCTTTCAGAAGATGCCTTTACCTTTGATTACTTCTCATTTCTCATCGATTGCTTCTCATCTGTCCTTTTTTCCGCTTTCTTCTGCAATTTTCGCCTTCAGGCCTCCCTTCATAGGGTTTTGCTCACTTTGCAGCCTGTTTTACGGTTTTTGCTTCTTATTTATGCTTGTGTTGGCACCTATTCGCAGACGTATTCATAAATAAATAAAGCAAATAATGTAAACGAATGTCTAGACAAGGAAGGGTGAGCGCTCTCCTAGTTTGTGGGGGGAGAGTGAAAGTCGAGTTCCATAGGTGAGTGAAGACTTCGAACGTTATGCTACGCCAGCCAACGACTGCTGTAATCATTCTAACCGCAAATGCCACATGAAGTGCTCTCCGGCGACTTCCTCTCCGTTTTTTCTTTTCTTCCCACTCTTTTTTCTTTTGCTTCTCCCTAATCGTTCCTTTCCATCCCACCTTTTCTTTCCATTATACGTTCCTCCTCTTTCTTAGGCCTCTGTTATACTCCCGCGGGAGCATCCGCGGAACGTCCGTGGACCAATGGTGCGCGGCGGAGGCGGGCGTGGCGGGCCCCGACGAGTGGCCCGGCGCGGGGTCCCGACGCGATTTCCGCCCATCCGCGGAAGCTCCCGCGGGAGTATAACATAGGCCTTACATCGGTACCATCCGATTATAGGAGGTGGAGATGTACTTTTATGACGATGAATTTTTCTTGTTTTTTTTTCATACTAGCACAATCTTACTGGGGGAGATGGTCCCCCGCTTGAAATTAGTAATATTTCATCCTATAAATAATAAATAAATATGAAAAATAAAAATATCCAAGCCTACCAGGAACTGCACCGCGTAGTCGCATCCTCCTTCCTCTACTACTTCCTCTTTTTCATCATCTTCTTCTTTTCCTGCTTCTACTTTCCTTTACCTTCCTTATATTTCTGCCCAGGTTCTTCCTCCTTCGACCCCCTGCTCCACCCCTTCTTCTTTCGTACTTTTCTCCCACCTCCCTACTAAATAATATACATACACTTTTCACACTTCTTAGTCAACCATCTTGTATTCTTTTCTCTTTATTCTTACCTCCCCCCCCCCCCTTTCTTTTAAACTTCGCACTTTTATTCCCTCTTTGCCACCTTTCTCTTGCTCTTCGTTCTCTTCTTTTTCTCCTCTTCACTTTCTTTCTTTATTTTTCCCTTCTTCGTTATTGTTCGTACTGATTCCCTCCTCCTTGCCTCTTCCTCCTTCCTGTACACTCTTACAATTTTTTGTTCTATTCTCCTTATAGTTGTTTTTATTTCCAATGCTTCTCATTTTTCTTTTCTTCTCTCGTCTTCCTGCATTTCTTCTCTCTTCTTTTTTCTTCCTTCTTCTAATTCCCTCCTCTTACGCACCTTTTTTCATTTTCAGGATCAGGTTTTTCTAGTTTCGTTGGGATCTGCTGCCACATCCACCCCTCAGCCCTGACCTAGCACCACTAGACCACCATTTGATTCGCTCCCTTCAAGCCATTTGAATGGTAAAACTTTTGATTTCGATCAAGCCGTTAAAAACGAGTTGCACAAGTTCTTCTCTTCTAAAACCAGGGCTTCTTCGATCGTGAAAAATTTTCAAATTACCGAAAGATGGCAGAAGCTTGTCCACAAAATGGTCGACATAGCACTGATCAATGCTTATTGTTAGTCTAAGTAAATTCACTTTAAAAAATATACAAAAACGACATTAATTATCGAGCAACCAAATAGTTAGCGAATCACGAAGCTTAAACTACACGCATTAGGTCAACAAATAATCCAGAATCCAGAATGACCCGAAATAGCGCCCTTTAAGGCGCTATGCCATTGGTTTCGCAAGTTCAACTAAACCAAAGTGCCATCTGAGGCAATTTTTCCGGAGCAACCCCCGCCACTCTTCTTCGCCGTGTAGAAAATGTGGGAGCACCGTAATGGCATCAAAGCGCACTGACTACTACAGTATGCCGCTACCGTACTCTCTTCGATGTAGGGACAGTAATTTGACCTACGCTATATGTATAAGCAAAGATCAACTCAAGCTGTCCCGCGGTGGCTTGAACGGTTCCGTTGACGGGTCTAGTCGAGCTTCCCCGCGTTGCCACTGCGCCACGCTCATCAGCGCTGGCTGCAGCTGGAGCTTATTCATACCCCGAGCCGTGCTGACTCATCGTAAGCTCCGCCTAGCGGCTGCCCTTTCAGCGCGGCCGCCCGAACTAGTTCCATGGGCGATTACACCCCGCTTACCCGGCGGTTTACTGGCTGATAAATCTGGCCCAAGGAAACTCCATGAAGGTTTTCTTTCACCGTAGGCCTTGGCCTAGATTCATCAATTGCTTACCGCCTTCTAACGGTGAAAATGTCGCCAAATACCGATGCTGACGAATGTCATATCAGAGGGTTTGGCGGTATTTTTACCGTTAAAGAGCGGTAAGCGGTTGATGAATCTGGCCCCTCGTCTGCTGATCAGCTTGATGGGCCGCATTCAATAGCCGACTTGCTGATTTCATTCAAAGTGAGGTGTCCGACGCGGCTTGTTGAAATAAGAGAGGGTTGCCTTCAGAAGTCAATGAGAAGCTCTAGTGGGTTGCCGGCTGGCTTCGATGAGATCCCTACACTAAGCAAATCCTTCGAGAAATTCAAGTGTTCTACAGCAAATAATTACCCGAACTTTCCGCTATAGGCACTACTGCTAATGTTTCTGCTGCAAGGTTCATGCCAAGTTATGACGATTCTGTAGGACTTGTCACTTAGCCTTATCCTGGACTCATCCAAAATGCTGTTATGGAGGGGACTCGAACTCGTATTGCCTGACTTTAGCAACCTACCACTAGGCGCATGTAGCGCAGTCGGAGGAGGTGCCGGCTGTCAAGTGCATCTGATATCAAGTTCCTGGTTCGGAATCCGCCCAGGCAGGCCAACCACGCCTTTTATCCGTTCGGAGTCCGTAGATTGGTACCAGACTTGTCTGGGAAGACTAAAGCAGTGGCTTGCCTATCGGTTGGCCACCGCGTCATTGTATGACCATTCAAATCCCCTCCATGACATCCCGTAGAAGTTGAATGCATGGCGCATCCTAGAAAGGATTGACTAATGCCCCCTTTTAACCTTATCCTTTTAAATGACCGCCACTATGTACACATCGACTTTATTTAAACAACAAGAGGATATATCCTAATGGTAGGGCGAGCTATGACACTCCACTGACCATTCGACAACA
Source organism: Heligmosomoides polygyrus polygyrus (assembly GCA_947396885.1). NCBI lineage: Eukaryota > Metazoa > Nematoda > Chromadorea > Rhabditida > Heligmosomidae > Heligmosomoides > Heligmosomoides polygyrus. The sequence continues at coordinate 13,959,950 of OX377205.1, forward strand.
GCGACAAAAAACTCGGGGACAGACATAACTCCAACGCCGCGCGAACTCCCCTGGCGTCGCGCACGGCGCGCGACGAAATTGGGCGAGTTGTCGCGGTCCTATGCTTCCGAAGTCTACAAACGCTTCCTACAGGGACATGCGGCACGCATTTGCCTTATTTCAACGTTTCTTGGAGATGGTATGTGAATGTAGTTTCAAGAGGACGATCAGCAACAGTTTATACAGGAATTCTGGTCATGTGGAAGGTTTCTAGCGTCAGTATTTGCCAACTACAACTTTTTCGGTCAATTTTTACCCGTGATTATGGTTATACTGCGGAAAAGTTCACTATCACCCATTCTCGGATCAATTGTCCTACTGTAGACTATTGCCTACCACATTCTGTGGGATCTTAAGTTCCCTGCTAGAAATGTGGTCTAGGAGCTTAAACACTGAGAACATTTCGTGCTCAGCGGCTAACCATGCGTCATTGAGCGGACGTCCGCGTTTCAGCGCCGCGACTTCGCACGCGACTAGCGCGCGACGTCGCGTTGGAGTTAGGTCCTATAGCCCGACAAACTCAAAGCCAACTAGCATAGTTTACAGGGACAACACCGTCAATTGACCTATGGGAAGACCTTTCTCTATATTTTTCGCCAGGAAAGGCCACATGCTCACATTTTCCTCGCTTTTCCAGTGGTGGCCCTTACGATTAGGCTCAACAACAGCCCATACTTTTACTTCTACGCTTGCGCTGCTCCGTGCTGGCGTATCAGCTGAACAATTTCCGGAGACAGACTCCTTTACTCTTCAAAAGAAAGAGCACTCATGTACAAATATTTATTCGCAAACAATAAATAATTGCTATGCAAAGCACTTCCCGACACCGAATAAATTATCACAGACGCGCTGATAAACGGATCTCTTAAGAGGAAGCAGAACACTCTGTCAAACAAATTCTCTGCACATAAAGCACATCTACTCGACAACACAACGGAGAGAAAGAAACGCAGTGACGCTGATGTATACAGGCAATATGAGATTGACACCATCACCTCAGGGCAATGTCTTTCTGTACAGGCCTACACCCCTTCCAGCCACCAACGACCATCCCTTGGGCTATTCCTTGTTCAATAGCAGGTACACATGCTGAACAGTCGGCACCGCCGCGATGCTCCTTCCTTCCTCGTCGTACGCTCTGGTGGCGAAGGCCAACGCCCTCGCGAACGTGTCAGCGATTCGCTTTCGAACAGGCGACAGGAGAATCGCCTCCGTTTCGGCGACACCGATGTAGAGCGAGTATGTCGCACACAGCTGGAAGAGGGTAGATAAGCATAGCACGAGGGCCTTTTTGATTTGTTGTATGTTCTTCATGCTGAAAACGTTCAGTAGAATTTTGCTGATTTCATTGCATGCTCCTCGCGAAAATAATGGCCGCTCTCCATAGCCAGAGACATAGCTCACCCCTCTGCTGACCCATGACTCGATATATGAACGTCAACGCGTCATGGATTTAGCGGGATGCATACTTCAGTCGCCTCGTGGGGCGGCATTGTGAAATCAATATCGATCGCTTTCGTCACCTAATCGATATTTCCAGTTTACGTGGCGCTACGCGGCGACTCATTGTCAGGTATAAATGCCGCCTTAATCTCGCTCTACTGCGTCGCATTGCCTAATTTTAAACCACGACCACAATCTGCGGATCAATAGAAAAATACAACTTTCGACAATACAACTTCGGTAAACAAAATTCGCCCTATCCATCGATTATTTGTCTGGCACCGAACGAACGAGTGGGGAGCTCACTCTCTACCAAAATATACAAGATGTCGAAAAACTGCTTAATAGCGCATTGAAGTAAACCTAGCAGAACTGTTCTAGCAAAAACGATAGGAAATTTAGCTGGAGCGTTCCGCCTCTCTCATGTAGACCTCATTAAAGACTTGTATCAAATATTATGCCGCTCAAGTGTCTAATCATTTTTAAACACACTGAATATGCGAGATTTCAATTCAAAAAGTATAACCGAATGATATTCCTCAAAACGAGAAATAACTCCTTAAAACGTGTAAAAAGTCCTTCAGACCACCGTATTGATTTTTCGTCCGGTTCGATCTCAAGGGTCCATCTGGCGATGACAAAAGTGTTCATTTTTTAACGTACTATACAATGTATGCGTTTTATAAAGCTTTACCTCAGGCCAGGCGTTCGACAGTGCCCTCACTGCCGTTTTGGACAAGTCGTTCAGCTTCGTGGGCGTTAAGTCTGGATGCTTCTTGAGATCGAAATCCGGTTTCAACAGCTGCAAATGCATGAATCTCATCCACGTTATACCAGCAGCCAGTACAAGCTGCCTTTGTGGAGAAATTGGACGAAACTGACACGCTATGTGATTATAGTGCAGCCAAGCCCAAGACGTTAGCACTTTATTCGGCTAACGTTTCGGCTTTTCGCCTTCGTCAGAGCCTGGAAGACCGAAAATCAATGTGATCCAACCAACCAAACTCCTTTTTAGGCTACAAGACGAGACAAAAGGCAGTAACCCAGTACCAAGCGTGCTTTGCAGCATTGTGCCCTGAGAAAGAATTTGGGGCCGGTTGCATCACATTGGTTTTTGATCTTCTAGACTCTAGAGAAGGCAAAAAGCCGAAACATTAGCCGAATACAGTTAGCGTATAGGACTTGGGTCCACTCTAACTACTACAAAGAGTTCACGTCACTGTGCCAATACTCAGAAACAGTTGAACCTGGTCAAAATGGACCGAGCCTCACCTCATCTTCAGCAGTATCAACCCATTTCAGCAGCGGACCGACGATGAACTCAGCACTCGTGGTGATCAGCTGATTACAACGAGCTCGAAGCTGGATGTCAATGATACGTCGCGTATCGCCACTCTGCTCAGACACATGTATGGGCACCTAAAAAACTGAGAGGTCCTTCTGAGCAGATTGCCGTTGCAAATCATGCAAAAGGGAGCAAAACGTTGGAACAACAGGCGACAGAACCCGAAGAGAGTCTACAGACCCCTAAGAACTCCAAAAGAATTCGTGGACTCACAGATTGAGTTCCTGTTAAAAAGTCACTACGAAAGAGTTGCTGCTGAACATTTCGTTTTCCTGAGGCCATTCCAACGATCCTCTTATATCTCCGAAAATAAAGTTACAACGAAAATGATCAAACCGAAAACAACAGCTCGAGAAAGGCGTTGTTCGAGCTCAACTCGAACCATCGGCTCTTGTCATCGAAGAACAAGCTCTTCATGCGGGCGAAATCGATAGAACTATCAAGAGTAGGCAGTGTCGCATCAGCTCTGAACGGAAGAAAGTCGATACTAATGGCAATGAGGACATTAGCCAGATGAAGAGAAGAGAAACCAACCTGTGCGCCGCCTGCCTGTATGGAGTGGTCTGCTCTCTGAGGATGAGCAAATGCTTAACGAGGAACAATTCGCCATCCAGCTTCTTAGTGTGACCAGTCTGAAAACAGACGCCGTTTATCACAGCATGAGCCGAAGTGAGTCTACTTTGACACCTTTTTCGACGGCGACGCTGCAATGTGAAGAGACGCCGCCTCAAGCGACTCCGTGCACATGGCCAGTAGATCTCGTGCAAGTGACTGGAACACTGCTATCTGAAATCGATGTTGTCAACTTCCCGAAAGCAGACGCATTATTCCAAAACCTTTAGAATACTGCTATAACGATGCTTTGTTGTGATCAAAACTCTAGCGCCAATCGGGACAGTACCCGGCGCTAGAGTTCTGAGCGCAACAAAGCATCGTTACAACAGCTTATAATCCCCCCTCAAGAGCTAACTGAGGCTTGAAGAAAACAACCTGAATCTCTGAAAAATTGAACTGTAGGCAAGGGCATGCATAAAATGTCGCAAACGGCTACGATAACAAGCCGGCAGTTAACACACGTCGAGCAGATCTCATTTTCAAACTGGAGATGCTACCCAAAAAAACAAAAAATAAAACACGAAATTTAACTTCCATCAGTTTCCACTAGGGATGCGTCATGCCTTCGCGCTCCTCATGATATCATGGGGCATTTTCAATACGCACGCAATGTGATCTACGCAATAAATACGAAATGACCAAACCGTTTCATCCTTTCGCAACATTTTCCCACCAATTAAGCGGTGTTTACACTTTCACCGCCTGTGGCTTGGCGTTATGACAGCTACCAGTATTGATCGCTTGCGCCGCCTAACCGATATTGGTAGCTTTCATAACGCCGCGCCACCTCGCGACTAAGGTGTAAACACTCATAAGTGGGCCCGGACAGATGAAAGGGTCGCTGCTGCGAGCCGAAAACGATCCTAATCCTAAACAAGTGGGATCTGCCACTTGCACCAGAGAAATCCTCTTACCTTTAGGTGTGAATAATACGGCACGGATACCTGTTTATAAGTTACAAAACGTTGATCTAAAGGTGGTTGATGGTATCCGGGATTTAGGTTTCTTAACAACTAAGAAGCTCAATTTTGATATGCATTACAAGGCCATGGTTAAAATGGCTAATTGCCGTACATATAGTCAGTCTCTGCAAGGTTTTAAAAAGCAAAAATCCTAAAACGCTTTTACTTGTTTACAAAACATATGTACGACCTGTCTGTCGTCTCTGTCGTGACTCGCGACCGACATGTCTTCACAGGTCGCCGTCGCTGGGCCGCGCCGGTCGATCGACCTGGTCAAACGCGTCGATCGACACGTCGCCGCCACCGAAGGTTCTAGAAGCCGGCAGAGACGCAGAGGGTGCGTGCCTCTGTCGTCTCTGACCGGCTTGGTCGCCAGTCCTGCCACCACCGCTCCCGCTGAGCGGTGGTCGTACCCGGTCGCTCCCGCTGAACGACCGGGCTCCGTCGTCGCCGTCGCCCGTCGCCACTGAGGGCGAGTCCCATCCGTCGATTGGATTCCGACTCCGTCGCCGTCGAGCAACATCTTCCTGGTCGCTCCGGTCGTCAAGTGTCATCATCGTCGGTAGCCGCCAGCCGTCGTCAGTGAGTCGAGGATCCGTCGCCGTCGTCGTTCCACAGGCAACGCGGGGGCTCTGCCTGGCCTCGTCGGTCCTGACTTGGCGCAGGCCACAGGACCTGGGCCAGGTAAGCTCCGTGGGTCGCGGTCCTGATTCCAGCAATAGGTTTTGGGTGCAGCCTGGTCCGTAACACGTAGTGTAGGTCGTCTTCATATTTGCTAATGTAATGTTGGCCATACCAAGTAGCCAATATAAACTCATTCAAAAGGTCCAATGTCTAAAATAGTGTGGTGGTCTGCCAAGTAATTCGGGTCAAGTCAATGGTCATAGCAGCGTCGCAAATGGAGGGATCGCCGGGGGTCGGAGCACGCTTCGACCAATGGGGATTCCTCCGGAGGAAGTCAACATACAAGAGACGCTATCATGTGGGAATGTAAGGTCACATTTAAAAGGGCACGCGGCAATCAAGATCCGCTAAGGGCCTATCGGGTAAGAATAACCGCGTGGCACTGCAAGCCCACTGGTCGCGAGCCGCGGATCCAATATGCTACAGCTCAGGCCGTAGAGGGGACCTCGGCCTCCACCGATGTATGGGCGGAGGTCCCCCCTGCGGCACGACACCGTCGTTGAGTTTGGTACAACGGTTTTCAACCCGGCCAACAAAAAAAGACATTGCTACACTGACGCGCGTTTAAAAAATTTTACAAGAAAATTGGCAATGAGATGTTTTGGCGTAGATTATTCGCTAATCCCCCACAGCAGAGAAAGAAATAGGATACTAACACTGAAATCTCTGCAATATAGAAGGAAGGTTGCTGATCTCAAAACGCTGTTCAATATTCTACGGACAAACTCCACAACTCCACATTTCTTCGGCGGTCAAGTAGTAGGAACAAGAAGTAGGCTCCGACTGCAGGTTCCCATCGCAAAAACCACGATCAGATCTTTATTTTCGACATATAGAAGGCTGCGGAAGCTCAACCCTCTGCTTGCAGAAAAACAAAATCCCCTGTCCTTAACCATGCATGTTTTCAAGAAATTGCTGTTGACTAAATTCTGTTCACAGCTGGTTTCATAGTTGTGCCTCTTATCTACTTCTGGTTGCTGCTTTGTGACATTTTTTAGTAGGACCTGTTCGTTTCTCTCATTTGTTTTACGCGCGAGTATCATGTTCACGCTTTGAAGAAATAAATGAATCCTCACATCTCCAGTGCTCCAAACACAACGCAGGATATGTTAAACAACAAAATTTTATTTATTTTTGTTTAACATCGTTATAAGGTGCGGGTTGACCTAGCCTGCTGCCTCACCACTGGTTCAGACTACGCCCAGAATTCCATTATCACCTTTCGATATTATTTACATGTCATGAAGCCTTTCCATCCGCAAACATACAAACATAAGATCACCTTAAGCTACCAGGTTAGTTTGGCCATCACACTCGCCTGTTTTCCTCTTCAAACGCTCAACTCTGAATAAAAGTCAAAAAAATCGATCGATATTATCTGCGTTGCGTAAAGCTTGATCGCTGATCCTCCTACTCGTGCATCTCCACCTCAAGCAGATGTTCAGAACATGAATCAAAGTGAATCTGATCGATAGAATGAGCACTATTTTGCGCGAACCCATGGAGGAAAGGAAATAGGGACTCATTGAAGATGGATTTACGCCCGACTTCTATCCTTTACACCATATTTACACTACCACTGCTTTACTACTTTAGCAGGGCAAATCAACTAAAAAGAGCTGGAATGATAAAGATGATTCCACGATGAATTGTAGGCACAACAGAGAAAATCTGCCATCAATTCCACACAGAGGAAAAACACGTTTGTCAAAGGGTTACTATAACAAACGTACTTCGAAATCTGCACTTACATCTAGGCATCTGTACAGCTTCGCAAGGCACATTACTGTACGTCGAACTGTCGGATACCATAAGCAATGCAAGTCGACGGCCGAAATCGGCGCTGGACTCGGACGCGTTGAGGATGAGTCTTTCCGCTCAGCAGCTGGAAGAGTGCTTCTTCACATCTACGACCAATGAGGACTGCATAGTTGCGGTCTAAGTAATGCCTACCTCCTTCTTCTTTCTCAGCCTTCTCCTCGTTTTCCTTTCTCGTCGCCAGCTCGATGGTCTTCATCATCTCTAGCTTCTCCGGATACGCTAGGTCGCCTGGAGCTGGTTTGTAACCGGCGATATCTGTTTGCCCGTATAGCATAGCCCTAAACAATATCTTCAGTTACTTTGGTCCGGCCAGCCATTCAACACTTTCACTTCGATAGACAATCCTTTTACGTGGTATTCTAAGAAAATGGGCGATATTTTATTTATTTATTTATTTATTTATTTATTTTTACGACTACAAGTACAATCGTGCGAAAACTGTACAAAAATCACCAAATGAGAAAAGCAAATACTATCTACACATACTATCTAGGTTAAAAGTAAATGATGGACAACGTCTAAGGCATCAGTAAGTAATGGCTTCAGGTGTGATTTCAGGAATTTTTTAGAAGCTTCGTAATTCCCAGAAAGACTCTGTCTTCTCCGAAGCTTCTCATATAAAGGGAAGGTCCCATGTGACGACAAGTCGTCGACATATCGATAATTTGACCTGCGCGTGATCTCATCGGGTCGCCTCCGTTTCGCCTTCCTATGCACTACTGCGCGTAGGACGTCGTCGATTGATTTGACCGAAAGGCTCCGGGAATGTGACGCTGAGGGCCATTTTGCGTTCGTCGTGCAACCTGGACCGGCAGGCAGGAGTCATCCCGTCCTGTCCGCGTATTCTGTGTTTTGTTGTTCTCTTGACACGCTGCTAACCTACTCTAGGGGTGGTGCGATCATGACTTGGTTCCCGTCCTAGGCGGCCCCACGTAGCTCTCGTGGGTCTTCTAGAGTTATTGCCCTGCCCGTCTATTTTTCATTGTTTTTGTTTATCTATGATCATTGGATGGACCTCGTAGCCTCTACCTGATCATCTGACCAATCATCCTCAGTTACGAAGTCGTGCTACCGGTCGCTTACTAGCTCTGCTCGCACAGAGTCCGGCGCTATGTGACAACGGAGGGGTTGGCAAAATTCAACGAATCACCTAGGATGCGACTCAGCACATCCTAGGTGACTCGTTAAAAGGGAATAATTCCCGGAAACAATAAGGAAAATTTTAAAAAAAAGCACTCACCTACGTCACTTTACCGGAAACTTTAAAGGGCGTGCTCCTGCTATCGGACGTGGGTCATGCAGCGAATATGATATTGCACGAGGAGAGAGAACGGAGGCGTGGAGTACGCGAGACGGCGCGACGAAAAACCATTCCAAGCGGAGGTTGCCCGGCCGCGGTGTTTTTATGTTTTTTTTTTGTTTAGAGTTCTTTTAGAGTTTTTTTTTACTTGTGTATGATGTGGGAGGGAGGGAGGAGGGGGAGGTGCGCCGAGGGGGGTTGGAGCGAGGGGGGATTCAGATTTGGGCAAGGGAAGGGACTCCGGGGTGTGGCCGAGTTACACACCCATGTTTAAATTGCCTACACCCCGGAGTCCCTTCCCTTGCCTAAAATCTGGAAGCAAATTTAAGCCAATATGTGATCGTAAACCTAAAACCTGGATTGATTCCAGGTGAAATGTCTGCTGCCGAGAAGCTGGAAAGCCTGAAGGACCTAACACTGGGGAGAAATAGATCGGATGACCACGGAGGAATTCGACCAGTTTTTGTCTGAAAGGGGCCTTTTATGGAAAACAAGGAAATGCCCAAACTGTCGTCGTCCGCGCCCAATTTCCCAAGAAAAGGATCCGAGTGGGAATGACGTAAAATTAAAATTCGAATGCAATCGAACCGAAGTTATTCTTGCTGGTGCAGTTGATAGCGAAGAAATACCCAATATCAGACTAGGTTAGTGGCACCTCTATCTCCTCTATTTACAGCTATTTATGATTTTTAAGGTAATTTCTAACCCTCAGGCTTAGGTTACTTAGGTCACTCGGACGACCCCCCCCAAGCAACATGGAGGACCATTCCGGTTAAATGGTAAGTGGTTTTGTATTGCTTACATAAATGTCTACCTAGGCATATATATTTTTTCAAATTTTGCCAACCCCTCCGTTGTCACATAGCGCCCAGAGTCCATCTCGCGCATCCGCGTAGTGAGTCTTTCGTCCATGCCTCCTATTTTTGTATTTGTATTCAGCGCTTGACTGATCATTTTCCGCCTTTATCTTTGGGAATAGGGTTGTTGTGATTATTGTTCCTAACATTAGCGTAGCTTGTTTTGTTCTCTCATTTGTTACTTAGATATTTGCTAACCTATTATGTTCTCTCGTTTCATTGATTAGTTGTCCCTCGTAATAAAGGTTTAGTTACCCAAGTTTGAGGCTGTCTTAGCGCCGAAGTATTTCTAGTATTTCTACCGCGTGGCATTTTGGTATTTGATAATTTGGTTCGTGCAGCGTCACCATGCAAGAAAAAGAATCGCCTACAATTTCGCTTGGTTCTTCCAGCATCATACTTTATTGTACCACTACGATTATTAGATGCTCTCAACGTCACTAGGCCAGTAGGTTTTATGCTGCTTTCATCGTTAGCAATTTTGTGAAAGGCCGTGTAGTTACTAGGAGATTCAATCCATGGTTGTTTTGTAAGCGCTATTCCTCCTTCAAGAGGCTGGTCACAAGTTGGCATATTGGAAGGCTCGAGCCTGGCTTAGGAGTGGAAGGAAACACGAAGCAACTCGTGTACGGCTTACTAACCTGTAGACGATCCTCTCAGCAACGTCGCCAACCAACTCTCCAATCACTCGCACGAAACCTGATCGTGGATCGAATGAAGTGCCTTCTTCGGACACCACTGCTGGCACTACGGAACACCTCTCCTCGATCATTTCGACCTTCAACAAGTATTCTTCAATCCTTATAGACCATCGTCGGCATAGGCCCAACAAGATCTGCCATTGCAAACTAATTGGAAAGCTTGGCTCTGCAGTCATTTGTGGTAAACTCTTGGTTTGGTTTGAGTCTTACCTAGATGATCGACGTATGACGTTAAAGTGAGACAATCTTACACTGCAAACCATATTTGCTCTAGTGGGGTACCTCAAGGTGCCGTTTTTGTCACCTTTTCTCTTTTTTGATATACGCCCACGACTAGCCTTTAATCCTCAAGACTAATCCTCGAACACATGTTAGGGCTTACGCCGATGACATTAAATTTGCTAATTCGACCTTAAGCAGATTAAGGCTAAATTAGCAAATCTGCCTCTTCCTAATCCTTCCTGTGCTATTGTTGTCTTTCGTAGGCCACTGTTTTGTCTCGACTCTGCGTAATCTGTTAGGCTAATTCTTGAAATCATGTTCGTTTAATGGTGCACCTTTGTGCATAAATAAATAAAGGTTCAGCAATTACCTTCAGAATGGTGCACAACTCGGCAAGCGTTTCCAGATGTGGGTTATGAATGACGATTGGGCGCAGCATATCGTAGAGCAACCGACAAATCGCTTCTATGAACTCTTCGAACGGATGCGGCACGTCGGAGTACTGCTGTCGTGCTGAGCCTATCGACGAGGCTGAGCTGAAAGAAGATGAATACGGAGCCATACCTATGAAATCTTCTATCTCATCGCACTTTCGAAGCCTTTGCCCTTCACGACTGGTACCATACAAACGATCACCTTGCAAGACAAAAGCAGCGATATGAAAAACCTACAACTTTCTCATCAAACTGGACACCACTTATATCAGATTCATACCACTTTTCAAACCAAACTGAACAATTTCAAAATCAACCTGAACACTCACTCTTCTAAGCAACTTTGACGCTTTTGAAATTTATTTTCAAATTCATCGCTGTCTTCATGCGCTTTAAAACAAAACGGTTCATTATTTGTCATTGAACGATAAACATTTCGTAAAGTTCAAAAGTATTTTCACTAGTCGGGCAATTAATTGGAAATTTCCGAGGAAAGTCATACTAAAGTGTCCTCGAACCAAAATTATTTCAGTTGTCCCAGAGAGTCTCTATCCTAATGTGGAAAAGACTGGATCCTTTCATTTGGAAGATTGTTCAAATCGGTTTTAAAAGCGTCGAGCTTGCTTAGAAGTGTCCAGTTTGATTTAAAAGGTGTCCAATTTTGCATTTGTTTATTACATGAGGACCAAAGCACATGTGACCGTAGAAATTGGTTCAGATTTTTTATTTTATTCAACTAGATTCCAAAATCCTTAAGTTTTATGTAAAAATTATATATAAAGCTCGGTTCATGTTTGAGCCTTGACCAATGTTATCCGCTTTTGCTTTCGTTTCGGTGAGGTTGTCTTCTTCATGGCCTGTAAAGTCGAAAACACCCACAAAACTACCACTCTAAACCATTTCACATCGCAGAGTACTAATCCCAAGGAAAATAGAAGCAAAAGTTGATTCTACGATAATAAAAGTATGATTAAACTTGCAGATTGATGCCGAAAAGGATCACCAAATATCTGCAGATATACATAGACGCGAACGTGTTAGTTTCGCCCTCGAGACCACCCGACATAGCCACCCTGAGGACCAGATCAATTGTATCGAAACCTGCTGAGCTCCACTAAAGGTGGTACTCCCTCGGATATCGCTAGCCATGCCTCTTTACGGTTGAGTTGAGCAATCTTTGCTGCGATCGAGAGCGTTTCCAATTTCATTCGCGCCGGTATCGCTTTCACACTCTAAGATCATCACAAATCCCTGTCAGAAGGAGCCTACATACCATCGAAAAGCGTTCTATCCCAAACCTAGAAAGTTGGACTGTTGCGTTCGAAGCCTTGCACCGTGCTCACTGACCATGACGCAAAGTACTCTTCCCGACGAAGTCTCACAGCTGCGATCTGGCATAGGCGGATGTCACGCAATGAATGTTCAGAAGACAATGTAGGGTAAACGGGAATACCCCTCTATGTCATGGCCAACGATCATTTGTAACGCCTTAGAAAACGCAACAGACTGACATTGGGTGGGGACAGAACGCCCTCCGATGAAATGCAGTCGGCTTGCCAAGGAAGTCTGTGACGATATTAGTTCAGGGAAGCGAAATATCGGCGTGAAGGGCATTGGAAGCGACTTTGACGGCCACTAAGAATGATCAGCTCAACCGTAGGAAGGCATGTCCATCGGCAGCACCTCGTGGAGCTCTGTGGTTTTCGACCCAACTGATGTCATCCTTAGTGCGCTAAAGTCGAGTGATCTCAGGGCTGAAGCTCATGCAACGACGCCTGCGTACTTCTGCATCTGATGGTACTTTTCGTCAACCACCTGGAAGGTTAGTCATAGTCAGAGTGCCGCAATTCTTCTTGAGGTTAGCACTCTGTAATGGGAAGTGGTATTGGGGGCGCTATGCCGGACATTTTCGGGCTCTGAAGAAGGCGAGTCCGTCGTAACGTAAGCCGAATAAAAGCGGATAACAATATTGGTCCATTATCGAAAGTCGCAGGTGTGCAATAAAAAGTAATTCCAACATGGTTACCTATACCGCCGTCCGAAACGCGATGGAGGACCGCTTTGAGCTTGACCCGTTGAGAAAAACTGTCGAAAGAGCCGAAATTCGTCGTCACAAAGACCCAAAATGAACGAGCAGCCATTCCTCGTCAAGGCACAAGAAGAGTCAGAGTAGGTGCTGAAACAACCAAAGCAAATTTATCTGGAAAGTATGAATGTCTGCAGAGAAAGCAGTTACCTGAACATGTGGGCTAGAGTCGCCTGAATGATCGGCGATAGAAGTTGCTGCCTTGTATTGAAATATGCCTGTTGACATTCGCCCAGCATCGCTTGGAACTCGGGTACATTGGCAAACCGCTGCTCGGCGACAGACAGGGCGGATCTAAAATAGCACTGAAGCACATGAACTTCCTAAAACACCGGAGCTCTCATAAATCGCTGACAAATTAAGGCAGGATTTTTAAGTGAGGAAAAACACTATTTACAACAGCAGCTGTTTAGAACCACCGCAATAGCTTCCGGTTTTAGAAAATATATAACACAGCACTACCACGTTCTGTACTCTATAAGTCCATCCAGGCCTCTTGATGGGTTTTAAGAGTACTTCTGGACCCAAAGCCTCAGCCAGACGTAGCTACCTTAGATAAAGAACAGCTCTATGAATATATTAGAAAGCCATAGAAACTCACTTCACGGAATTCGCTCGAGTGGCGAACACCCCATAGAGCAGTGCGAACGTGTCATCGTCAGCTCCACCACGACCCAGCTTGGCATAATCCACCTTAAACTCCCAAATCACCATTTCCGTCAAGTAGAGGCATGCAATATGTTAAAACAAGGAGTACCTGCAGCTGCGACTGGCGATCCCTGACATCATTCACGGAGGCCTCAATATCTGCCATCACTCCGATACGAATCCACGTCATCGCTCTGAAGAACAGGACCGTTTCAATACGAGGAAGAAGCATCACGTTATGTCAGAGCAACAACACACTCGCTCTTCTTCCAATTCGTGCTTCTTACCTGCTAAGACATTGCTCATACTTAACTATATAAGCAGCAGATTCCTTGTACTCGGGATGCTGTCGAAGAAATGTGAGGCACTCATCGATTGTGGCAAGAATACCGGTGAACATTTGACCCGTGACTAATATCTTCGTGGTGTTATTCAGTTTCTAAACAAAAAGCAGCGATTTAGCAGGGAAAATGTTCATTCATAATAGCAGCCCCGACTTTAAATGCTCAAAAAAGAGGAAATGAAAGCTTATTGTGAAATAATTTTTTTAGTATAAGCAGTAAAAGCAAAAGCAAAGAGAAGAAAGTGGAGAAAGAATAGAATAGCGGACCCCGCTACGAAGCGGGACAGACGCTGAAGAAGAAGAAGAAGAAGAAGAAGAAGAAGAAGAATAAGAATAAGAAGAAGAATAAGAAGAATAAGAATAAGAAGAATAAGAAGAAGAAGAATAAGAAGAAGAAGAATAAGAATAAGAAGAAGAAGAATAAGAATAAGAAGAAGAAGAATAAGAAGAATAAGAAGAATAAGAAGAATAAGAAGAATAAGAAGAAGAAGAATAAGAAGAATAAGAATAAGAAGAATAAGAATAAGAAGAAGAAGAAGAAGAAGAAGAAGAAGAAGAAGAAGAAGAAGAAGAAGAAGAAGAAGAAGAAGAAGAATAAGAGAAGAAGAAGAAGAATAAGAAGAAGAAGAAGAAGAAGAAGAAGAAGAAGAAGAAGAAGAAGAAGAAGAAGAAGAAGAAGAAGAAGAAGAAGAAGAAGAAGAAGAAGAAGAAGAAGAAGAAGAAGAAGAAGAAGAAGAAGAAGAAGAAGAAGAAGAAGAAGAAGAAGAAGAAGAAGAAGAAGAAGAAGAAGAAGAAGAAGAAGAAGAAGAAGAAGAAGAAGAAGAAGAAGAAGAAGAAGAAGAAGAAGAAGAAGAAGAAGAAGAAGAAGAAGAAGAAGAAGAAGAAGAAGAAGAAGAAGAAGAAGAAGAAGAAGAAGAAGAAGAAGAAGAAGAAGAAGAAGAAGAAGAAGAAGAAGAAGAAGAAGAAGAAGAAGAAGAAGAAGAAGAAGAAGAAGAAGAAGAAGAAGAAGAAGAAGAAGAAGAAGAAGAAGAAGTAGAAGAAGAAGAAGAAGAAGAAGAGAAGAAGAAGAAGAAGAAGAAGAAGAAGAAGAAGAAGAAGAAGAAGAAGAAGAAGAAGAAGAGAAGAGAAGAAGAAGAAGAGAAGAAGACGAAGAAGCCGCCGCCCCTCCCCACCCGCCCCAAAAGCCCAAAAGTCAAGCACCTCGGTGATTCCACCCTGGAGAAAGCGCATTTTAATGTTGTTACGCAGGGTGGCATTATATGTCATTCTCAAGAGGTCGCCGTTATTTTGCGGAACACCGCTCGACAATGGATGGCCAGCAAAATTTAGGTTTGGAAACGAAACTACAGTGCATCCCAAAAATGTGGTGCCATTTAAAGAAGTGTGATAGTGCCCAATGGACTTAATTAGAAAAGATATGGCTTGCAAAAAGGCACATACAGAACCATAGAAAGGTAGGACATGAGGATTGCTTTGAACTTAATTAGGAAAGACAGAGCTTATATAAAGGTACGGAACCATATCAATCTTAAGATGTACGGATTGCTATGTACAGACTTCAAAAACTTCGCTAAAAATTCCCCCTCATTACTCTCCATACTTTTATAATTGAAGAAACTATTATACATGTATCTTATAGTTACCATTTTATGCCCGACCGATTGATAATTGACCAAATACTTGTTTCAGTTTCGTTGCATTATTGACCATACCGTTGTCCTAGGTTGCTCCCAAACTCTAGAACTACACAGCAACATACCACAGCATGCGGCAAGGTCGCGTCATCAAAAATGCAGGCTCTGTCAAAGGACCGCAGCACCGTTGTTGAAAAGGTTGCCAACAAGAATAAATGCCTCTACGAAATGAAAAATAGAAACAATACAAAATAAAAAAAACGTAAGCGTTAATGGGAGCACAGAATGTCAAGAATGCGCCACATACTGCTCAAAAAAATTATAATGCAGACGTTTCTGACTATGAGGATCTATTCGCGTCTTCCAGAACGCGTGTATCGCAGTCGGAGAAGGTGCCAACTCCCGTATGAATCCATTCATAGTTGTGCGGTTTCTGTCGAGATCAACCAAGCCTTCTATTCCTCCAGGGTCGCAGAATTGGCCACAGCGCTCGAATTTCTTGGAGCAAAAAAGCACTAAATTGTTCTTCGGGTGGTCCCCACGAGTCAACGCATGGCCCAAATACCCATTCAAATTGGCTCCACGTCATCCGATAGTAGATTGCGTGGCGCACGCCAAAAAGGGATTGATTAACACCGTCTTTCAACTTTTATCCTTTATCCAGATATTTCAACTATGTAAAGGAGCGACCGTGTCGCAGTTTTGTACTATTTTTCACGCTCCGCCTACACTGCTAATACATCTAAGCCCATCTAGACCGCTTACTGTAGATAAATTAGCTACAGCGAGTTCTGCAACGTAAGTCAAAGGATAATAAAAGGTGTTCGAAAGTTATTCTTAAGCGGTGTTTTCGTGCAAAACATATTGATCCACGCCTTTCGGAGGAAATATAACCATCAAACAATTAAGTGAACGATCAAACGACCAGTATGACTATGATTCTGAGTCACATGCATTGAGCCACTATAATATCAGTCCCGTTTTGTATATATTTGAAATTTTTATGAAAACTATGGTGGAGTCTTGGCGTCTTACAGAACATTTATGTGGTTTTCCCCTCATTCAAACATCAGCGCTTACTGGTAGCCCCATCAGTAATACAACTGTCACTCGCTGACATCGTTAGAACCTCTGGCCGCAGCGCTAGGGCAGGGATATGGTCAGTGTTGTGGTAAAATTATAACAAACATTAAATCCATACACCGTCATTCAAGTATAAGATGTGATTTTCCTTGACGAGTGACGTCGCAGTCCTTACTAAACGTGTTTGATAGAATTCCTAATTTCCTGCACTTTGATATAAACACTAAATCAGAGCCCAGTAGTTGTACTGATAGGGGCGGTTGAGGCACTGCATCAGAGATCAAATGTGTAGCTTCGTTCTTTCTGAATCCTACCAGGCTCCAAATTTTTAGGCATACACGAAGAAACAGCCTATGGCGAAGGCGAAAATGGCACCCACATTCGCAGCTGTCTTCACTCACTTTCATAATGACATCGGCTTGCTTAAAGAAGTGCAAGTTCGTTCGAATCTGCTCTGCACCGGCAGCAAGTGCCGTCTGGTAGGCCAGGGCTCGATCGCAGGCGTCGTGAAGACTGGATGTGCGAGCCGTCACGCTGGCGTACGACGAACGCAGATCGGCCATGGTCTAGAAGTAGCTCCGGTGAAAGCAAAGTCAAACAGAAGTGAAATCTGAAGCCGACCTTTGTACAGACACTCATGCGCTCCTTAAGAAGTCGTAGGCGTTGCATGTTGGCGCGAAGCGCCACCACCTCCGGTGCCTCCTGTCGTTCCACCAGTGGAAGTTCCAAGCTTCGAGCCTCGCGAACTGATGCACATAGTGCGCTCGCCAGCACAGAGTCACCCGTCACACAAGAAGCCTCTTCTGCAAGACTTAAGGTTTAGCAAAGGCTGTGGCACGACTTCAAACAGAGCACGAACCCTTGTCAGCTGAATCGTCAGCCTCAGGAGGCAATCCATAGGCGGCGGCTTTGGCGGCTAGTAGTTCCACTGTTCTCAAATGAAGTTGCTCGAACTCCATTGGCCAGGTAGAACCTAGCCCTTACAATAAGGCAAAATTAAATAAAAACAAAATTAAGCATACATTAAACAAGCAATTCAAAAGTCCTTGCAGAGGTATTCCAACAATGAAATGCATATTGTGCGTAAACACTACACATCAGAATATTATATTCATTCCAAGACATTTCATGTGAGATCAAACAACTTTTTCAATAGTTTTATAACAATACATACATAGTCAACAGGGATAACAGAGAACAAGTACTGACGATCGTGTTTTCATTCAAAACGATTCGTTGAGCAGAACTGCAGATGTAGTAGTTAACAGCAGCAGCACATTTACAGTCGCTTAGTCCACATATCGAAACCGTTCGCTTCGTATCTAGATCGAATACAGATCAGTTCAACTTCCTATATCTAGGACACCAAATAACTCCATAAAATGTCGGATTTCCCTTCTCTTACTTTGCTCTTACTGTTACTCCCCAAACTGCATAACCCTTAGGTAGTTTTAGGTAGTTTAGAAGCAAATATAAGGTTCGAAAAAAGCCTTCACACTTCGAAAAGTTTTTTACCGTTCTCCTTGTAAACACACTAGCCAGTATTGATTGCTGATTTCGTAATCCTATCACACTTGTCTACCGTCCGCACGCAGACACAGGTCAAGACCCTCCTTGTACTTCGATATCTATCCAATCTTCCATACTCTGTGCCAGATTTACCACATGGCCATTTTCGGCACGGCATTCTTCATGAATTCATTAAAGGATCTACAGCACGTCAGGCAGCCGACCAAATTAACCATATATATGGCATGGGATCCACTACTAATTGCGCCTGTTATGAGTGGTTCGGAAACTTTTTAAAGGGAGATTATTCACTCGAGGACAGAGCAAGGTCAGGAAGGCAACTGAATTGGACGACACTCGACTACTCCATCTTCTTCGTTCCGATAGTAGGCAGACGACACGTCAACTGGCAGAGAAGCTCAAGTGTCTCATAGGATAGTGGGAGTCCATCTGAAGGTCCTGGCTTTGCATGGAAATTTAGAGCTTGGATTCCACATGCCCTGTCAGACACTCAGTGCAAATCCACATGTTGCAAGACTCACAAGAGAAACAATAAAGAGCTGGGCTGGGAGGTAATGCCACATCCAGCGTATAGCCCTGAGATCGCCCCTACCGACTACCATCTCTTCCATGCTCTCAAGCAAGAAATTGGAGAGAAATATTTTGAAACGGACGAGGACCTCAAAATTGGATTCAGCAATGGTACGACTCCAGAACTGCAGTCCTTTAAGCGAGAGGAATTAGAAAAATATCCAGTCTTTGGAGAAGTGTTGTGGAACAAAATGGAGTTTATCTCAATTGATTTGACATTGTAGTTGTTAAGTAATAAATCTTTGAAAAAATAAAAACTTTTTTCCAACCTAATAAATATGCTCTTCAAAGTAAAGATGTTCAAATCATACAGACACAAACTCAAACTGCAGATATCAACGCACCTTGTGTTTTCCATCCTCAATCATAAGAATGAAGTTGTGCGTAAATCCATGTACAGTGCCTCCCAGCGTAACGCTGCCGGCTGTGCCGACGCTGAGTATATCAGTGGAACCAGGTAAACCTGCATTGACGCGCTGAACGTCAACGGACACCAAATGATGGTCCGTTTCGGGCAGGGCAGATATGAACCTGAATTAGGCACCAAAATCATACAAGAAGTGAATGTGAAATCTACTACACTTTGTTCACGTGTCTAGATTCGAAATTCGTTAACGCCCATACAAGGTTTGAATGAGATGGTTTGAACTTCACCGCAAAATTTCTAATACTCTTATGTCGAACTATGACTTCTAACTATGAAGGCATTAAAGTTTTTGATTAGAGTATCAGATCAAGAAGCAACCTAAAATATCTCCAAGAAGTACTGTGACACACGAAGCGGAGTGTTTTGCATTCACCCGTTTTGCAAAGCGATATAGTAGTGTACACATTGGTCTCCAGCATGCGAGGCAAATCATCATCATCATCATCATCATCATCATCATCATCATCATCATCATCATCATCATCATCACTTTCAGTAACATTTTTCCCACTTGATGGCGGGGTCCGCTCTTCTGGTGTGGAAAAGCCAATTCTCCCGATCCAATGCTTGATCAGGGTGCACACCAGCCATCTTTAAGTCCAAAGGCAACGTATCTAGCCAATGTTTCTTCGGCCGTCCCCTGGGCCGCTTTCCAGGAACCTCAAGGTTCAAGCCAATCTTACGGACCGTGTCGTCGTTAGCTCGAAGGACGTGGCCGTACCATCGAAGACGAGCTTCGCGCAGCTTCTCGGCTATCGGGGCGACAGGCAGCGTGACAGGAGGTACACCCGCCTCTTGCTGGGGGCGTGCATTCAGGAGGTACACCGCTGTTCTGCAGACCTGAAACTTTTTTGCGTGTCAAAGGTTTTGTAAAGCAGCCGTTAGACTCCCGGTGAAGCCTAGGGGTTGGGGGTGGGTGAGCAAGGGGGATGAGAGGAGGATTGCATGCTCCCCAGCAGGGGGCGGGTGTACCTCCTGACCGTCCCCAAGGCGACAACGAACCTCTGTCGTATAGTGTCATTGCGAACGCGGTCCAAACGCATAACAAGCCGTCCACCGTCGCATTTCCGTCTCCTTTACACTGAGGCGGCCTTCATTTTCCTTCATCACGGGCCAGCACTCAGTACCGTTCGTCGCTACTCCTTTGATTTGAGGTACTCAGGTATTGTCCTGTCGCAAAGCACCCCAGTCAACGAGCGCCATTTGGACCAGACTGCACTCACACGTGCCTTCACCTCCAACTTTAGACTGCCATCGGACGTGACTGTTGATCCGAGATACTTGAAAGATGTAACTCGTGAAAGCTCAGTAGCATTGATCTTGATAGATCCGAGCTCATTCACATCCGTCGTCAAGTACTCCGTCTTTTTGACGTTTAACTTGAGTCCGAACAATGCCAAACGATCGCACCATGCGAGACAAATATGGCTCTCAAAAAATTTACTCGCAAAACAGCCAAAAATAAGGCAAAGCGGAGCATTTTTGAGAGAGAACCCCATACCAGGTGTCGTGCTCGATCTTAGCAGGAGCTCAATTTTGAGAATAACCTGCCCAACTGAGAACCTCCTCGTGGTACTGTGGTTATTCGGTAACAGCTAATTATTTAAAACATTTCGTGGCGCACCCGTTCTTAATTCCATTCATTGTTAGCACTTAAAAGTCTAAGGAGATGTGTTGAGGTAGATTTGTGAACAAGAAATAAATCACACAACGCTAACTTTTGTCCTCCATGCAGGACTACTGAGTATATATGAATAAAAATTACGAAGCAAACTGTAAGAAGAATGATTTTTGGCCAGAACAAAATGATAATGGAAATCTTTAGTGTGTTTAACGATGAGTAGTCGTTGTCAATACTGTTTTTCACTTTATTGGGCTCGGTGGAATACCTTTTTTGAGAGCAGACGACGGGAAGCAGGAAACACAAACTGATCGTGAGACCGATTCTTAACTGTTCCCCTTGAAAGGCACGACCCTTTTCATTTCTGAATGTTGGCTACACATGGAGTGACTTTGGCCTAGTGGAATATGGGAGTAAACTGATTAACAATCCAGTACTTTCATCGGTAACTGGAAACTTCGAGCTGTAGAGCGGAAATTCTTAATCAAGCCTCATTCTAATAACGTTTCGGCGTAACGAAGTGTCTTGGAAAGACAAGCGAGCTTTGAAAGGTTAGTCGCTGAAGAAATATTTCAAGTCACAGGACTTTCAGAAGTCAGTAGAAGGAAGAAATGGGTATTAGACAACCTAATCAACCTTATGGAAGCAACCAAGAGACCGGTAAGACAGGTTAGATGGGTTGTCTCTCTCGCATTTCGTCCCCTTCTACTACTGACTTCTGAAACCCCTGTGACCTGAAATAGTTCTTGAGCGACTAGCCTCTCAAACCTCGTTTGTCTTCTCTAAGGCCTTGTTTAGCGTGCGCGCGACGCGCGACGCTATGCCATGAGCAGTGGCCGAATTGATTATTCGCGTCGCTCAATCAATTTGGCCACTACGCATGCATCGCGTCGCGCGTCGCATGCACACTAAACAAGGCCTAAGCTCTGAAGAAGGCGCTTACGCCGAAACATCAGCCGAATAAAGCTTGTTTGCAAATTTTTGGCTCTACAGCTCGAAATTCCGTTTTTTTATGCCAAATTATACACAAGAACGGAGGCAGCGGACGGTTGACATTGGGTCTACCGTAATCTTCACGCGCGTTTCTTTGTGTCTGGTGCAATCACGGAGGACGTCCGAAGATGACGCCTGAAGGAAGTGAACGTAGATGAGTCGAGATGGAGCATCACACATCACTTGTCTCCAGAATTCGACTTTCTCACTGGTTTTTAGTTAGGAAGTGAACCTAGAAGAGTGGAAACGAAGCATCACACATCACTTGTCTCCAGAATTCGACTTTCTCACTGGTTTTTAGTTTGGAAGCGAACCTAGATGGCTCGGAACGAAGCATCACACATCACTTTTCTCCGGGATAGATCTTGCTAAATGGTTTTTAGTTTGGAAGTGAACCGCAGGCGTCTTCACAAAGCTAACACGTCACGTCGTCAAGAAAACTGCATGTGCGAAATCTGTAGTTCACAATGCAGATGGCTTCTGCTAAACAAGGATCCTTTCCTATAATGTGTACAAGGTTGAACTGCCATGACACCACCATGCGTATATTAGAGAACATCTAGTGTCATTTCCTAGTCAAACTCCAGTCGAAGAAGTTCAATTGTGGAAACAGTATTCAATTTATAATCAATTTCCAACAGAACCGCGGCTGTGCACTCTTCTAAGCGACGAGACCAGTTTCCACACGAGCAGCATGTATTCACCATACCCTGGAGTCCCTTCCTTGGCCTGCTTCTGCGCTCTCCAGATAAGACGACATACACATACTCCACGAGCAGCACACTACTTGTTGAAATATTTATGGAAAATGCCTCATTTCAAAGCATCTAGAGTCATTTTCTAAACAAGACCAGGCGCTATGGTAGTTAGGGAGTGGGGGTGTCTGCAGCAGGTCATGAGGCACAGCTCACACGACTGCAGTGGAGCTCATCGCGCACGCGGCAGTCGCCGTCGCGGGCGCGGTGACCGTTCGTACGTAAAGACCGCCCCTTGTACGGATCTCATATAAGTGTAACGATAACGCCGAATTACGAAGAACATCATTCCCATTTGGGTGCAATCCTTATAGGGCTGTCCACCTTATAACGGAACGTGTGTCCTACCCGTCGTTCTCTTTCTCTCTAGGTTTTTTTCTCTAGGTTCACTTTCACACTAAAAACCACTTATGGAGTTGAATTCTGGACACAAATGCTGTGTCTCCGTCTCGACTTATCTAGGCCCACTTCACTTCCTTCAGGCGTCATCTTCGGACGTCCTCCGTGATTGCACCAGTCACAAAGAAACGGGCGTGAAGATTACGATAGACCCAATGTCAACCGTCCGCTGCCTCCGTTCTTGTAAATTATACAGATTGGATCGTGGAAATCGGTCATGGAAATGCGATGCTTTGTCCTTAGCGACATATGAAATCCGACCAAGGAGGATGAATTCCCCAAAATCACTTAGAAACAACGCCAAAAACAGCCAAAACAAGTGCGGCTCCCCGTGTTCGCTACTTAAGTTTCTACTTCTTACCATTAGCTCATATACAGAGTCTTAGTGCAGAGATCGTCACAATAGAAGTGCTTACTTGAATATGTTGTCGCTTCCGGATATAGCGTTTCCGTTCCAAACCAGAGTCGCGCCACTGTCGCAGTACAAGTAGTTGATCTTGTCGCGTTTTCTGTCCATGGCATCGTAAAAGATCTTAGTGAAACTGGAGGCCTCTTTGCAGATCTCTTCATCCAAGCGGTCTAGATCCGCTGCTGCCATATCTAGGCTGAACAAAGACTTCTGGCTTTGTTTTCGGTTCACTAACAAAAGTAAAGACGAAAAACGGCGGACCACAAAACTCGGAAATAACTAACATAATGAAACATTGAGGGTTTGATGAAGAGTCCCACCTAATTCATTGTTACTTTAACGCCATTCGATAAGTGAAGCGAAACTTCCTAATACAGTGGCTAATCGCCCAGAAATGTTGGAATCAATGTATAGTCAATTTCGAAATAAACGTTCGAAACTAAACTACTGGGAAACTTAGGCTGCAAGATGATAGCGAACTGTGAGCGATGCTAGTGAGCAAATGAAGTGCAAACGAAGATAATGTAGAAGCGTAACAATGCAGACAAAAACTTATGAAAGAGGAGTAAAACGAAAAAGCTCAGTCAAACTTCCAACGGTGAGCAGCCGTCGGTTACCGCGCTCCAATACACCTGTTGCGTGGCGAACGTGGTGGTCTTCCGAAGTTCTCTGGCGCGGTCAACACCCTTGGAAGATTGGAGCGGCTCTTTTCACCCTACCTTTCGAGTGCAAGGTTCCATCTCACGATCAGTGGAAGACCAGCAAGACCGTCTTGCCGTACAAGAAGGGGGACGCGCACGACATTGGCAGCCATCGCCAGATCTGTCTACTGTCCGTAGTCTACAAGCTGTTCACGATCAGCCACATACACGCCATTACGAAGCTCATCGAAGTATCGCGAGAGTACAAGCTGCCTATAACGACACCTGGGTCGCAATTACCAGTTATCTGGCTCCTAGCTAACTGTGTCACAAAGAGCGCGACCTCCTTACCAGCTGTGCCATATGTTAGCATAG
The DNA here is from genome assembly GCA_947396885.1 of Heligmosomoides polygyrus polygyrus. Lineage (NCBI taxonomy): Eukaryota > Metazoa > Nematoda > Chromadorea > Rhabditida > Heligmosomidae > Heligmosomoides > Heligmosomoides polygyrus. The sequence goes on from OX377205.1 coordinate 13,983,887, forward strand.
CTAGGCGGAGAGCTGGTCCATGGGCAGTGTCGTCTATTTTAGCCGTCCAGAGCGGCAACTCTAATTCAGATAAGTAATTGTCTATACCAGTGCATGTCGGCAAAGCCACCCGACCCTTTTTAACCCTTCAGTTCGCCCTTGAGCCCTTCGCGTGATCAAGGGCGTGACCTATCGGCAATCGGTGGGGATCGCGCCGACGTTTCCTTCGAGGCGCTCGTATTGACAACGAACGTGACCCATCGATAATCGTTAAGGTACCGTGCTGCCGTGGCGGGAAGCGAGTGTCGATGGAAGGCCCAGTGGCCAGCAGTCGTCGACCGTGCGACGGTCTTTTCTTCTTCTTGTCGTTTATTCATTCGACCACTCCGGTTTTCTCTTCGGGTCTCTTGGTTGGAAATGAGGTGAGGTAGTGCTAGGATCTCAGTCGGGAACAAAAGCTAGGGAAGCGCGGGTGGTATACATTTCAAACTCCCATTCAGTCGTTTAGAGGGAGCAAGCCATAGAGCAGTGAAGGCATCTTCGGGGAAGCAAGTGTCAATCATGTGTAGGAGTGTCGTCAGGTAGTGGTGGTTAGTTGCAGCCAAACGGGGACTAGTCACTCGAAGCGTTAGGATGTAGTATTCGGTTATCATTTTCTGCTTAAATAACAATAACTTCGTGCATCATAGTTTGTTGTTGATACTTGCATCGTTGTTATGTTGTGTTAATTTTGCTACTAAATGTTTGATAACCCAAGTTTGTGGTGTTTCGACCTGCGATCTTGGCCGTCAATACTGGTATAGCTTGTGGCGAGGAGTACATCGGCGAAACTGGCCATCCTCTGCATGTGAGGATAAAGGAGCATCTGGATGGCAAGGAGAAACTTAGAGCATCCACTGCCCTAGGCTACCACAGGATCAATTCTCATGGAGGGGTGGATTTTGGAGTTGAGGTGAGGATTCTGGGACACGAGGTTCAAACTTCGGCGCGCAAAGCCCTTGAGGCGTTCTGGATCTATTCCAGAGATCCCAAGGTCAACCGGAAGGGGAATGCCTGTATATAACGCTCGAACTCAGGCCCTACCTCAGTCTCGCATTCTAACCTGGGGCCGGATTCATGAACGTTCCCGGGAACGTTGCCGGCTTCCCATGGGAACCGACCGAGGCGAGAGAGCGAGGCGGGAGAGAGAGCCGAGAGATGATATCGCTTATCTCCCGCTCCCACCGCTTCATAAATACGGCCTTGGGGTAGGTGCTGTCCCGTATCCCTGCTTGCCCTGTGCGGCTTCCTTTGGTCCTTCAGTGGACTGTGGTGAGGTACGACACTCAGATTCTCTCCTTTGTTCAGGCTTCCAAAAATTTGACATTGAATTTTGTAAGATTGAAAAGATGTTTGGTGGGGTAACTCCTAATTGACCTGCCCCTTTCAGGCTTTGAAGAAGGCGATCCAGCCGAAACGTTAGCCACCAATAAAGCCGTTTACCAACCTCGTGAAGAGCTCAGCAACTCTACAGACAAATACTGGTATTATTCTCCGCGTGGCGTCACTTTGGTGATTGGGCGAGCAAGTATTTCTAGAGACCGCTATTGTCGAAACTGCAGCACCTTGAAAGCCAACTTAGGGTAGAGTCTCCAATAAAAGAGCCAAGACATCACAATTATTGGTGCATAGGCCAAACAAAAGCCGATAAAGTGCAGCCCACTCATAGCTGCCCACAGCATCTTAAGACTGAGACATAACAAAATGTCGCTTGTTTTCTCAAAAAACCTATAGCGCTTAGCACGCAGACTCCAGACTATTCTGGAGAAGTTCACATCGCACATGGAGGAAGTAAAACCTGCCAGTACAGATGAATAAAAACTCCGGGAGTTTTTATTAGCCGTTGATTTAATCAACAGCAGCAGGAGCACTCGTTGAGGAGTGGGAACAACATATATCTTCGGGCCAGGGTGCTGCTGATTTTGATAAGGTCACTCCCGCCAATTGCGCGTTATACTGCGAAAATTGCCTGGGGCGCATGATCGGCGGTATGGACGTCTCTCACACACGTCTACTCTTTTATACAAATCGTTAGGAGATATATCAGTTTGATTATAAGAACGCTATGTGAAACCCATTTCAATTCAAGGTCGTCGCAACAGTGGTCGAATATCTGTGACCCAGTGTAGATATCATATTTGAATATTGGATAATCAATATAGCTGCTATTCAAATATTCATTATCGGCATTCATTTATTAGGAATCGGTCGGCTACGGATATCAAATTACTACCGACACCATTTGCTATCGATGGCTGTAAAGCTGAGCCAAAAAGTGGGCGGTGAAGGCGATATATACGGGACCGGTATACATCGATATCCTCATACTATGTCTACTTCGAGCAGCGTACACGATGCCCTCGACTGTCTAGACGATATCGACACAACGCCGTCATTGCAACCTATTGCCGCTGCCATCCGTACTATGGCTGATCAGATGGCGAGAGATTATCGCGACGTCATGTTCAATATTGATAGTCTTAATCGCGCTTGCGAAGAACTGTTAAAAAGGACGCAACCTCAGTCATCATGCGTTTTCTGTTGGAGGAAAACCAGTTGCTCTACCATGAGATGCTCACGTTATCCAGATTCACTGTCACTCATCACTCAAGCCGCAAAAATCGGTTTGTGCGTCAAGTGCCTGAAGGTGGCGCACGAAAGGAAGTGTGGTGTCAACTGCAGTTCTTGCGGGAGGCTGCACAACTTGGTTCTCTGTCAGAATCGCGGCAGAAATTATAACCAGTCATTTAAGAAGCGTAAACACCAATAATCTACTGAAAAGTCATCCATCTACTAACCGTCCTCGACAGCAATGTTCTCAACTACATCGCCCATCGTCACTACATTGCTTATCGTCTCCCTCATCATCGCCTGTTCTCTTCATTGCCGTAATGCTTCTACACTACTCTATGGTTCGCGTGCTGTGCCATATGTTAGGACCAGCTAACCGGAGACCTGGTCCATGGGCACAGTTGTCCATTTGAGCCGACCAGAGCGGCAGATCTAATTCAGATAAATAATTGTCTATACCACTGGACCACCTTGAAAGCCCACTGTCTCCAATAAAGGAGCCAACTCACCGCAAACTGTCCACAATTTGCAAGTGTCCAATTGTTCAATCAATGGACCGTATTGGGACTCTTTGCGCCGTTTTTCTATGTTGATCACGTAATGCTTTATGTTGATCACTTAACACAGATCGCCCTCCCCTCTCTGTAGCCGAAACTCTTGTTTCTTTGTGGATCACGTAACTCCTCCGGCCACCCTCAGTGTAGCGCAAACAAAGGAACCCATTCGTCTTCCGAGTGGCCGTGCATATGTCTTGCGTCCTCGATTCCTTGCATGCTTTAAGGCTTTAATTCTAGCCTATCATATCAAACCTTGCCCGTCAAATATGACTTGCCTGCCTAATACACCTTACTTGTGACATATCCTCTGGCCATTCAGCACACTTTGCCATTTACTGCGGCCAGCATACTTTGCCCATCAACAGTATCTCATTATTTACTCGTTTTAAATGTAAAGTCATCAACATAAAGGTTTAATTACCCAAGTTTAAGGAACAACACGCAATACTGCCGCTGTATCTTCCGTTCATCGACCTGAAGAAGGCATTCGACTGTCGAAACTGACGCGGTCATCAAAGCCCTGCACCCTCAGGGCGTCCCTATCGTCCCTATTCAGTACATCAGAGCTGCACGGTGGATTCACGGTCAGGATCTCACCATTCTACAACGACGTCATCATCGACGTGAAGAGAGGGGTTCGGCAGGGGGACACCATATCTCCGAAGCTCTTCAACGCCACCCTGGAAACTCGTGCGTGAACCAGAACGGGAACACATGGGAGTGAGGGTCGACGGCCGGCAACGACATCATCATTCTACCGCCTGTACGATTGCTCTTGTAACACTCCTTCATGTGTGGTGTGTCCGTTTTGTAAAGAGGGAGATTGCATGGTGTCGGAGTGGTGTACCTCATAACTTGTTCTCAATGCAAGGAGGAATACATCGGTGAGACAGGCAGACCGCTGTAGTTAAGGATGAAGGAACACGTGGATGGACTTATCAGTTGGAAACATTCGACACCGTTAGGAGAACATAGGCTGCGGAATCATGCTGGCGCAATGTTTGGGGTAGCGGTGACAGTCGTTGTGCGCGAGGTCGACATCACAGTACGCAAGACTCTTGAAGCGCTGTGGATTGCCTCAAGGAACCACGTAATGAATAGAAGAGAGGAACGCGTGATGGTAACTCAGGAGCTCGCCCCATTTGCTGATATTCGCGGTCTGGCGCCAGATAGTGATAAAGAGAGTGTCATTTAAGAGGTAACGAGGAGGGAGTCTCATTCGCCCAATCTTCCTCCATCCGAGGATGACGTAACAGCCTCTCGGCTGCTATCTTAACGTTAGTTAGGGTTGTGCCACTTCCGTTCGTTCTCGTTCCATTTCTGTCTCCTTAGACCTCTGTGACTTGAATGGTCCTTGGGCGAATAGCCTCTCTAATCGTAAGTTCCCTTGTTTTTCCAGGCTCTGACGAAGGCGGTTGCGCCGAATCTAGCCGGATAAAGATATATTAACAATAAGATATATAACAACAATCTTGGCTTCAAGCTCAAAGCAATTTTACAATTTCAATTTAACATTCATTACGCCAAGGTTCGTAGACGGTCGGACATGGAATATACATCATCTTTGCTTCGCTAACGACATCGTGCTCATAACACCGAGCATCAACCAGGCGAAGCGAATGCTGGCCGACTTCGATCGTGTATGTAGGAACGTTGGACTGCAGCTTCTTATGAAGACGATGTTCATCAAGAACGGACGAGTTTTTGATGCCGCATTCTCACCTAACGGACATCTTCGAATGCTCCAGCTACGTGTATCTGGGTCGCGAAGTAAATATGGCCAACGACCTAGCGCCAGAGCTGAGCAGGAGGAAGCGAGCGGCTTGGGGAGCTTTCAAGAGCGTCGAAGAAGTCGCGAAGAAGACGAAGAACGTCCGACTCCGTGCCCACCTATTCGACTCTACCGTTCTTCCTGACCTAACATACGCCTCAGAGACCTGGGCTATACGAAAGCAGGATGAACACGCGATCAGCGTCGCGCAGCGTGGAATCGAGAGGACGATGTTCGGAGTGACACGACTCACGCAAATGATAGGCCTCCGGAGTTCCGAGCTTCGCCGACGTCGCTTCGCAGACACCCGCTGGACGAGAACCGTCACTGACTGGATTCCGCGGGATATCAAGAGAACACCAGAACGTCCACCAACGCGTTCGTCGGACTTCTTCGTGAAAGCTCTGAACGAATGATATGGCGCTCCTCCTTTCCCTCGAGCGGGGAGGATTCATTGGACCACTCTGTCATAACAAGCGCTCACTGGAGCGGACTATATTTTACAACTGGCCTTATAGCTCACCATACTTTCAAAATAGAAATAAAACACTGCAACATGCCCCATTCACCTGTTAATCTTCCCTACAGTTCCAACACATACAACAACTTTCTTTACACAAATTCATTCGCTTAGATCTTTCACAATTCATAGACATTTTCTCGAATAGATGCAAAAGTGAACAAACAACAATAAATTAACGTTATTTAGCATGCTATATAGATCTAACTCGAACACACGATCACATACACATTATCGTCGAATGTACAACAATAGGAGGCGGGATGCGGAACACCCAGAAACCCGTCCTTCTTACAACAGAAAGGCCGCGCACACCTCACTTCGTAAAGAGGTACAATTGGGGGATGGACGAGTGCTGCTGCTCAAGCCGCTAGCTAGCTAGCTCCTACACACACATACATGGCTACTAGTTGGTCTTCTTGGCCTTGCCGCCGTTGTTGTTGCTGTTGCGAGGTGAGCCGGGCTTCGGCGACTTCTTCTCATTCTGCTTCAGGATTTCCCTAGGGATCCACTCAAAGTCGACTTCAGAGTTGCTCGTGCCTTGCTCGACTGTTGGCTGACGCTTCTTCTGCATGCCAGCCTTGCGCGTGAACTGAAAAATCGTTTTTTAGTAGCGAAAAATCACGTCTTACGATCGGAAGTGGACTATAGCTCAGCCAACACGTGACACGGCAGGACAATATCTGCCAATATCGATCAACAGCGCTGCGTAATCGATACTGGCGGCTCCCATTCTCCCGTGCTGCCGAAGGAAGCATGAACCAACCTTCGACTTACAGACTCTAATCTCAACTGCACCTAACAAAACTCCTCTTTGCAGGACCTCACAATTCTTTTCTGGTCATCGACCTTGCCCTTTAGCCCTTGAAAAGACCGTTAGCGTGGAATCTGCACTATGACCTCGACCTAATCAAACATTTTATAAAGAAAACGTAAGAATTACCTTGTTGAGGAAGTGCTGGCCAACAAGAAGCAGCAGAACGATAATGGCGGCCAACAGCAGATACATGAAGCCGGTCTCCGTGTTGAATCCTGACTCGTCCTCCAGTATAGTGATGGTCTCGTTGAAAACGTTAGTGATGTAGTGTCCTTCCTAAAATGGCACACTGTTCTTGTGATGACTGATTGACGCGACACTAGATTGACATGCGTCTCCCTTCTGATAAAATCGTAAAACATCAACGATCTAAAGATCGCCGTAATCTTTCGAACAACGATCACTTCAAAGGCAGCCGTCTCCTAACTCCGAGAAAATCCTCCACGAAGACGTGAAAACGTCCAATCACCCCTATTGACAAGCTCAAAAACGAAAAATGTTCGATGTTCTTCAACGCTGCCTTAGGTTATTGGGCTGTCCGGCGCTAAAATGAATTTGCACAATATTCTTGTCGTAACATAACACGAGGATACCGCACAAAACTTCCAATTTGTGAGGTAAGGATACCAGGGGCCGAATTCATCAACGACTTACATAACTTCCACGGAGAATTGTAAGCTTATCATGCGATATGGTGAGCGATAAGCAGCGTTAAAAACTCAGATAACGCTGCTTATCGCTCACCATATTGCTTGATAAGCTTACAATTCTCCGTTAAAGTTACGTAAGTCGTTAATGAATCCGGCTCCAGGTTACGGTGGCACTTTTAGACGAGATGTATATCGGAGAATGCAGCTTTGAAGACTGGCCATGTGGAATCTGCGTTTCACATCTACAGCGGACAACGATGAGCACAATTACGAAGCACTTCTCACTTTGATTTGTCTCCGCCCTATGCTTAACGCCGGATCTATACTTCAGCCAGATCGAACCGTATAGCAAGCTACCAATATTGATCGTCTGCGCTGCGTAATCAATATCGATAGCTTTTATCGCTGCTCTGCAAGGTGATCGAAATATAAATCCTGTCTTAAGCAAGCCGGAAATAAATCAAAGTGGGAAACGTTTCCCTACTCCGTTTATCGATGCCCGCTGCCGATATAGAACGCACATAACAATCACCTTTCAAACCTGCATTCCCTTATAAACACCCCATCTCAAATCGCCACTGTGACTTGACGTTCTCCCTTTGTAAGGCGATACTGGAACCCTGTTCCTTTCTTTCTCTTTTCGTGGAAAATCTCCTCGCAACATCAGCACCCTCCACCGAATGTATGCTACTATTGGCCAATGCTTTTACCATTTCCTCACAATAATAAGCGTTTGGGTGGACAAAATGAGCGCCACAAACTCTCCTGATGTGAAGAAATATGGACTCGAATCCGCCATGTGTTGGAACTTTTTATGCATACCAGACCTCTTAACGCAGTTAAGCATGAACCTTCAAACCATACTGATGTGCGATGTGATGCACAGCAGAGCCTGCGTCAATGATCTCCTTTGCATCTAGTTCGCAATAGCGTAGAGGCGAAAGCGTACTATGGCAAAATTCTGCGGGTTTGAATTCCGCCTAGCACAAGAATTTCGGCCAAAACCCAACTTTTTTGTTAAAAGTGATTGAGATCTCTTCATGGCCTGCCATAGCAGCAACTGCACGCACATAGAAAGCATACGCATCGATTTTCGTTGGGAGATCGCTCCACATTGATCGAGTTTCACACTTTAGCGATAAGAAATGGATAAGGCCCCCACAGAGTTCTGCGGCAACGCCGCTCGCCGCAATGGTTAAGGATAGGGCAGGGACGCCGCCGGCGGCGAGCTCTGCGTCTCTGCCCTATGGTTAAGCATAGGGCCGCGGCGCTGCCGCAGAACTCTGTGGGGGCCTATAGAAGGATTGCAAAGCAAGAAAACGTGGGAATGGGGTGGAACACCTGCTTGAAAATTCCTAGAAGAAAAGAGTGTAAGTGAAGACACTTAGCGCTCAGTTACAATGAAAATTCTCGCATTGTTCGCACACTTAATGGCCACTCGTACTAACGAATACAGTGGAGGTAAGGTGGACGCGATGCTTTTGTCCTCATTTTGAAGATATCGCTCATATGAACAAACGAATCCATAAACCCGAGGACGTACCTAGAAATCAATTTTAATCATTTATAAGGGGGGGGGGGGAGGGGTGGGCAGTGGACGACAGCGTAAAACGAATCCGCTCAATCGACCCATCGAATGGAAGTACTACTAGGAGTGGATGCGTAGGGTTGCCGTCTTCTTTTGTGTGATCTTGACCTGGAAATTGAGACTGTTCTCTAAAAATCTAATTGGAGCCAATTGTAGTTAATTAAAATTAAATTAAATTAAATTAAGTCTAAGCGTGTATTTTGGTGGTCCTAGAATAGCACCCTGTACTGCACAAAGATAGCCAATTGACGAAGTCTAGCGACGTCTTGAGGTATACCCTCACTTTTACAGCTACTGACCAAAATTACTATCGAGGATACGTTTCAGCATTGTAGCATTTGTCATAGTCCCTTCCTTGGGCAATCGAAACTATCTCGCGGGTTTTCCAACAGAAATCAGCGTTGGCTCACAAATACCCTCGGACGTAGAGTAGATACGGGTTTTCTTAGTGTGATGCACACTGATCCCTTGAAACATGCAACTGGAAAAATATGCAACAGCACCTTAATCAGTACAAACAATAATTTTAACAATTTTTGAATTTTTAAATTTCTTTCAATTCATTTTAAAAGGAATTACAGCTAAGTTTAGGACCTTAACTCTTCGTTCTGTCATCGTTTTGACTTCTCCGCCTTTGCTAGAAAAAAAAACATGATCAAAGACAACGGTGATGCGGTCAATCCAAATTGCCTTCTCAGGTTAGAGGGTCAGTCCTCGACTTGATCACAATTTTTTTCGATTTCTGTTCTGGCAATGGTAAAGAAGTCGAGTTTCACTGGTCGACGTTCAAGAGTCACGGTAAGTAACTTCACCAGAAAGAAGTTGAAGAAAAACAGCGGATATCATCCTAGCCCATGTGAGAAAAGGCGGCTCGAGTCTGGCCTCAAGTTAGAACTCTTATTATAACCAACCACCCTGAGATGTAAAAAAGCTTTCCATTCAATAGGTGATAAAAATCTAAGGCTTACAAGATCAACTTTCTGGTGCATCAAACGAAACCTCGTGGAAGCAAAGTGCATCCAAAATCCCCCTAATCTCCTGATAAGTCGCAGACAACGACTTTTTTGCAATGCTTTACAATAGTGGACGTTAAGAACGTTCGGCTTCCGCTGTTCGTAAGAAAAATCTACAGCTTAATCTCCTCCAACTGAATCGCCTGGATTTAGTTTTTGAAGAGAATGCAAAACTTTCGAAGTAAAGGTATCCAGAATCCCCTGAAGAACCCAAGTGGCCACCTTTAATTTAAATGAAGTTGCAAAGACAATGAACCATCGAAACGCAACATACCGAGTCCTCGTAGTGGAGATTGACCACCAGTCCAAGGGGGCGGCCAGCGAAGCTCTCATGAGCGAAGAAGGCGTAGTCGAGCGTCACTTCTTCCTTCGGTGCAACACGGCGGTTATACTGGCCAAGAGTGAACTGAACAGCGACAATCATTCCATGGCAGACATTAGCACAGCCAAATCCCTAATAAAGAGCTCACGTTTTGAAGGTAGTAGTTAAAATCCATCGGGTAACGGAATGAGGTCTCAGAGTGCGTCACAAGGAAGTCCTTCTCGCCTCGATTTTGGAAGCCGATGAGGAACTTGACCACCTTTCCACCATAGATCTCTGCAACCGTAAATATCCCTCAAAGCAGACAGACAAAACCATCCAACAACCGCATAAATGTCAGAAAACCAACCCTTGACCACGTTGGCGTCGGCCGGCTGCGTGAAGATGAACGAAACCACGGCATCAGCGGAAGAAGTAACCGTCAAGTCGTCGTCTTCGGTTTTGATAATGTCTTGATCCTCTGACACCTCACCGTCAACAGGATCATCTCCGTAGACGAAGCCTGAAGAGACCAGCTAAGTTGAGAATTTATAAGGAGCTCAGGAACACATCTGGTATACAGCTCAGGTCACGGTACTCGAATGAACTAAGTGTGGTTGAGTTACAAACAAGCTAACAACCGGCAAAATAAATACTGAAGGCAAGTTCAGTATCAGTCAATAGAACCACCATTACGAAAGCTATCGAATGGCGTGGCCTGTTCGATTTTGATGCGCTCTATGTAGGAGGAAACGGAGTGAAAAACCTGCGTGAAAAGTCCTCGCAGGAGAGAGTCCCGAAATGAAAGGGGCTTAGCGCTCAGCTGCAACGGAAATCTTCGCATTGTTCGCACACTTAATGGCCACTCGTACTAACGAATACAGTGGAGGTAAGGTGGGCGCGATGCTTTTGTCCTCATTTTGAAGATGTCGTTCATAGACAAACGAATCCATAAACCAGAGGACGTGCTTAGAAATCGAAATCCTTCATAGGATGGGGGAGTGGGGGTGAGGGGGCAGACCAATCGACCTGTCGAATTGACGTTCTGCTCGGAGTGGATGAGTAGGGTCTTGATAATGTCTTGATCCTCTGACACCTCAACAGCATCATCTCCGATGCCCGAAGTGACCAGCTAACTAGAGGATTAACGATGAGTTTAGAAACACATATATAAAGGTCAGGCCACGGTTCTCTAATGAACAAGGTATGGTTGACTTAAAAACGACCTTGTTCGATTCAAATCATTTTCTTGAAACCTTAGGAGGCTGTTACTGACGTTGTAGGCTGTTACAACGATGTTTCCCTTCGATCAAAATTCTAGGAACAGACGGGAGTTGAACCCGCACCCTCTGCCTACCGGTCAGAATGCTCTACGCTATTACACCATTGCTGTTTGATTGGACGCAACATCCACATCTCATCCCGATATACTGGTGAGTGCCCCACGAGGTGTGGATGTTCCGTTCGAAAAATCAGCGTTGGGAATGTAATAGCGTATCATCCTGACCGGCAAGTAGGAGATGCGAGTTCGAATCTCACCTAGAGTTGGTTCTGATCGCAGCGAAACAACGTTAGAATAGCTTACACCACTATTCGCGCCGAAGCTAACACCACTGAAGTATACTATTGAGAGCAAATTCAGTCTCAGTTAACAGGACCACCGTTAAAAACCCATGGACTGACGGCCTGTTCGATTTTGGAGGGCATTGTAACAAAATTGTTTTCCTAACCGCGAATCTCAGCACTTATTCATTCTCTGAGGTGTAGCATTCACTGAAATCACGCTAAAATCGTAATTCAAAAACTAGAGGAAGCGATCGAAATGGAGCTAACAAGTACCGAAACAAATCCATACCCCGATTAAAAAGGGTAACACGTCTTGTTAGCCCGTTGTTTAGCCCTAATTTGTAGCAGAAACTACAACTAGAACTGGCTCATCCTCAAAATTTGAAGCTTGCGACCTGCATTTTATCGTTCAACACCGCTATGTTTAGAATCTTAGGCTATCCTCGAGCTGCGCTAAGTCCAGTTCCAGCGAGTAACGCTTTAGTAGAGGAATACTATGGTTAATATCAAAGTACATTTTTTCCTTTGTTTCTGTTGTAATTATTGACTAAAATAAATATAACTAAGTGCAGAGGCTAACACACATTCCAAAACTCCAAAATTAGCTCTATTTGACAACATCTAGAGGTGAACGGTGTCATACATTGCATCCATGATGAAACCACAGAGTGGCATCATCGAGAAATAGGATGCGGAGCGTATCCCCGAGAGATTCAAGTCTTTTCCACTTCTATACGTTTCAGGTTAAACATGATAGAACTGCGTCGAAGAAAGCGAGTGTTGGCCTTGGCGGGGAATCGAAATCGGCTCATTGACGATAATTCCGTTGTTGCCTGTTGTCACTTTCTACAGTCTAACTTAGCGCTATCAAATGATACAAGTGTTTTCCGCCAACAATGAGAAGTTGTATTTATCTTAACTGTTACATTTCTAGTATATCTCATCAGCTTCCTATGAAACTGCATAGACACAGCAAAGGTCGAGGATCGCCAGTTCAAAAGGTGCCGGCACACTGTTTGCTTCCAAGGTGATAAACCTTGGCGTCGGACAATGTCTATAAAGCCGTGTACTATCTATACACATACGACAAATTAAAGACGCGTCCGCGCAGTATATTTACCACAGGCTAGATGTCAATTTAAAAACGTGAAAAGCACCTCTCCTGCTGCATCGCGCTTACTGTTGCTCTTAGATTCTCGTTCCTCTCAAGAATCTCACGAGCGAAATCTTCCGCTCCCTCCCGATAATGATATTTCAGAGGACTCTTTACTTATCTAGGTACTACAAGCCTCTAAATTTCGAAGAAAATTTTTTGGGCACCAGTGAACACCCAGACTAATAATAACAGAAAAGCGTATATATCCTAGTGACAAAACGGCAGAACTATTTAACCATTTTGCAGACATCTTAAGCTTGCTAATTTTTCCACCAAATTGATAAACTAAGGTTCGGAAGACTCTGAAGGACACATTGGTGAAGAACTCTTACTTATAGATTTATTTTCATATTAAAAGAAGAAGCAAGAATGCACTATATTGAAGAATAACAAGGTCGAGAAACACGTGGATGAGTACTCTACATCCAAAAACAAGCTTCCCATCTACGAGATTTTGACTTAAAAAGTGCACAAATGAGTTTACAATCACTCAAAACTCATTAAAAGTAGCAAGAATTTTATTATAGACTTCAGGTCGCAATTCTAGTCCGGTGGACAGTGAGGGGAAAGTATTATAATAACCGTTAGTGAAACGAATATGGTACAGGGATGACGTTTGTGCCAACCAGCTCTCTCTTATAGAAAGTGATGCGCCTTCTCCGTATACCTGTCTAGATGGAGGAATGACCTCCTCACCTCCGACTAAGAATGCGTCGATTTAAGTTTGCATGAAACTTTGGTTGACGTAAAGGACAAAAGAATCCCACCATATGTCTAATAAGTCAACCGATATAAGCGAAATCTCCAGTAAATGAAGCAATGTTTCAACGATTCAAACGGAAGCTGAAAGACATTGGTGAGTGGATGACGACTGGCCTATCAAAACAGCACACATCTTTTGTTCCATTTCATTTGTTCCTCATAGGAACAACACGGTGCGAAGAACTCATAAAAATATATCTATTGTGGCTCTAAAGGAAGAAGAAGATACCAACGTCCTCTAGTGAGGTGAATGTGCCAAATGAGAACTAGAAGAAAATGTTTGCCTTGACTATAGGGGATCACCCATATTTTTTCGACGCTAAGCTTCTCTGGGGGGGGGGGGGGGGAAGGAGGAGGCGAGCGTCACCACGTAAGGCAGCCCTATACAACATGTTGCATAAACATGGAAATTTCACACAGCACTGCGTGTTATACACCTACAGTGAGCTGAACTAAGCCACTTCAGATGTAAATTTGAATCCTTGTGCCCCCTACGGCGGATAACTCCTTAATACATGGTGACCACCCGAGCCGTTTCCGCCATTTTTTAATTATTGGTATATTTGCCTTAGCCGAAGCAAACCTAAGTGACCTCCTACACTTGTATTGTATAGGCAACCTTGTTTAAAGCTTTCGTTTCTTTTCTTTTTTTTTTTTTGCAAATTCTCTGGATGTTACTAAGGAATAGGAGAGTGGGCAACCTATTTTTAAGTTTGCAATATCCAAGCAGTAGTTGACCATGTATAAAATAAGCGAGAGCATTCTCGAGCTCCATGAGTAAATCACTTACACCGCAGTAGGCGGAATAAGAGGTGAAAAGAGAACTACTCTCACAATAAACGGAACACACCTGTCGAAAAGACAAGTGTCCCAAGCAAGGCAAGCAGGACGGTCCGCGACAGCATGCCTGGAATGTAAATGAACTCCATTAAGGGCAAATGTATGGCATACGAATGAGAAGCAGCGAGTGGCCGAAGTCCGGCCGAAACTAGAGAGCACTGAGGCTCTGAAAACACGGAAGGTGGTCGCCATATGCATCGCCGACATCGATGCAAAGCATCTGATCGCTGTCAGTTTAACAAAGCACGTCGTCCCGAACAAGCACAGCCGATTCGGCGAGACAGCATTCCGGCCACTCCCCTTTTTTCGACCGTAGCCTACAGTCCGGGCGCCGAGCTGCAAAGGATCGCCGCGGGACCGCGGCCGCCACCTCGCTGCGTGCCCTTTATTTCCTTCGTCAATCGTGGGGCTGGGGCGAGACTCCTCGTTGGAGCGCGATATTATACTACAACTAGCAATGGTGATTCTCATTCGAGCACCGGGCTCGTATGAAAACCCCAAACAGGAGATGTATTCGTCGTCCAGTGGTCTAAATCTATTAAACCTTACTGAACAGCCGAAATGCATGCGCGAACGGGTAGCATCTGAGAGCTGCAGTTGACGTGTGCAGGTTCTACAAAGTTTTGAGCAAGGCGAAGGACGTCACAGTAGACCGAAACCATCAGGCAGGCTTTCCATAATTAGTGATAGTTCAAAGATTAGGTGACTTTGGAAAGACGAAACCGCAGCGAAGACTGGAGTGTAAGGACTCTGTTAGGCGCCTTTTATACTTGCGCCGCCCCGCGGCGCGGCGTGATGGTCGGCATGGTTATCGATTTTTCGCGCCGCGAGGCGGCGCCGCATCGCTTTTATACGCCGCCGCCGCAAAACACCACACTTGACGGAATTTCGGGTTACGGTATTCGGCGAATCGCGCCGCTGAGGGGAAGGGCGCGGCGCGGCGCGATCAGCCGCGGCAGACTCGGTGTAGGGTGGGAGATTTCGCCGTTTCGACCAAGCTTCTCCTATTGGGAAGAAGGAGGGGGTATTTAGGGTGCTGATCACGAGTCTGACATCGTTTTTTGAAGTTACAGACGATTAGTAGGTTTGCAGGATTAGGATGTTTTTGCGAAATCGGTGACCATAACCTTAGACCTTACCTTCTGTAACCTAGGAAGACAATGGAGATCTGTAGACATTCACGAAGCTTCGTATACCACGCCAAAGATATGCTTAGTGCACAGTGACCCCAGAATGGCCATATGAGAAAGAATTTTGAGTGATTATCGACGATGAGTACCTTCCAGCAGTTTTACATTTGGACCCGCACATAAAGGATAAAGGATAAAGGACGGCGTTACTCAATCCCATCTGGGATGCGCCAGCGCATTCTACTTCTACGGGATGTCGTGGAGGCGACATGAATGCGTATTTGGCCATAAAATGACTTGCGGTGGCCAGCCGATGAAGAAGCAGCGCTCTATCCTTCCCAGACAAGTCTGGTACCAATTCACCGACCCTGGAGGGATGGAAGGCTTGGTTGGCCTCGGCGGGAAATCCGAACCAGGAACCAGGTATCGGGTGCACGCGACAGTCGCGCCTCCTCCGACTGCGGTATACGACCCGCACATATCGCAAAATAAAGAGTGGTTTAAAGCCGTTTGCATTGCAGGGGATTCGACTCAACACCACACTCACCAGTTTCAACCGTATGTTGAGCGAACGACTTCGACTCCAGGCTTAAGAGAGGATTCGTCGCTCCCCATAGGAATCCCACGACAAACATTGAAAATATGCATTGCGCTGATCAGCCAGACGAATCCTTCCTGTTTTGCTCCCTCAATGACTCATGGACTGTTTCCGGAGCACGAGCCGTAGTGCGCAGAAGCTCGTGGCCGCGCGTCGCTGACGCTCCCCTTTCTTATACTCCCGCGGGAGCATCCGCGGGACCAATGGTGCACGGCGGAGGCGGGTGTGGCGAGGCGCGGCGATTGGTCAGGTGAGGAGTCTCGGCGCGATTCCCGCCCTTCCGCGGATGCTCCCGCGGGAGTATAACTCAGGCCTAAGTGTGCGCCTTTTCGTAACAACAGAAATAATGATTAGGAACCGCCACAAAAAGGACTACTGGTCAAGATGAAGCATGGAAAGAATGAGTCCTAGGAAGAGTGGGGAGAAAGAAATTATGCGCGTGATTCGTTTGCGTTTGCAATTGCATCGTTCGCGAGGAATTCGTCTGGGCGACCCGACTGCTCCGACACGTCGTTGTCTTCAGAAGACTCTCCATCACTGGCTTGAGAAGACGTAGGTAGTGTAGATGCTCCATCTGCCATTTGATTACAGGAATCCGCACGTTGATCCGCTGCCACACTCTCCGAGACCAGGTCAGACTCAGATTGAAGTCGTCAGTAAGCAACGAGAAGAGCATCCTGTCGAGCTTGTTCCACGCTTACTGATTCTTCACCGGAGTAACAGTCATCATCGCTGCATGGCATATTTGGCAAATCTACCTGGGCTAAAGCCTGGCGAAAGGAACAATCTGGACGGGAATACTGCCTTCCTTCCCAATGTCACGGAACAACGCTAGCGCGATATCGGTCTCCTCCAGGATACACTTCGTACCACTCGCCATGCTCATTTCACGGTGTAGCTTTAGCTGCAAATTTAGATAAAGGTGGTGCCAGTCTAGGGCGGAGAGTCCGCCCTGCATCTCTTTCACCCCTGGCAAGTTTACTCTAGTCGAGGCAGTCTTAGACGAGCCTCCACAGCAGCAACGTACAGGGTGGCCGATAAGTGCTGCAACAAATTTTTTGATGTATATCGTGAAAACCCTATCAGTTTTGCTTTGCACTCAAAATATATGTACGGCCCATGGCTGAGATTGGAGCAACAGTTTTCAATCCTTTAAGAAGAGGAACATTGACGTGTGTACAAAGTAGGGGGCCTACAAAATAATTTTAAACGCAAATTAATTAGGAGGCATTTCGGCTTAAATTATTGCTAATCCCAAACGGCGGAGAAAGAAATTGGATGCTTGGTCTAACCATAAGATCTCTGCTATATATTAGGTTGTCCGGAAATTAATGCGGGTTTTCGACCTCTAACTTTAGAGCGGGATTCTTCAGCAAAACCTTACCTTGGAATAGTGCGTAGTTGTACACTTTTACAAAGCTGATTTTGCGCGCTTTCTCAATGTGCAATTCGTTTTTAATATAGATTATTTCACGGCAGATTTTGTGCGCTATAAATGGACGTGTCAAAGCAGCAATTTCGGCAGATTTACTTCTATGGGTTCATACTCGGTCACACTGCTGCCGGAACAACTCAGAACATCAACCAGGTTTGGGGCCAAGGAACTGTTAAACTAAACTATCCATGGTGATGCGCCGGTTTCAAAAATTTCGTTGAGGCGAATTCGATCTTGAGGATGAGGCAGGTCGCGGACGTTGCTTTTACATTGATGACAACAAGTTGAAGACCTTGGTGGAAGCAAATCCACGTGTGACCATTCGAGAACTTGCGAAGGAACGCTGCCTAAGCAAATCAGCTGTTTGGGAACATCTTCGATGGAAGGACGAGAAGGTTAAATAAATGGATACCACACGAGTTCAACGACCATAAAAAATCGTCGGTTCGAAATGTCGTCAGCGCTGCTTTTTCGCAACAGAAACGATTTATTTCTCGACCGTATCGTAACTTGTGACGAGAAATGAATCCTCTTCGATAACCGGCGACGATCGGCTCAGTGGATGGACCGCGATGAAGCTCCGCAGCAGTTTCCGAAAGCGAAATGGCACCAAAAGATGATCATAATAACCTTTTGGTGGTCTGCTTCTGGATTAATTCACTTCCTTGGCCCCAAACCTGGTTGATGTTCTGAGTTGTTCCGGCAGCAGTGTGACCGAGTTTGAACCCATAGAAGTAAATCTGCCGAAAT